>JABFQM010002507.1:0-14860 GCA_022816865.1 Zelostemma sp. ZL-2020 | reverse complement strand
AGAAGTTTGCGTTACAATTTGGACCCGTTCAACTACTTCTCCGACTCGGCGCTTCGGGAAGCGATGAAGGAAGTGGAATTGAGCGGCTTCTCGTTGGACCAACAGCTTTCAGAAGGAGGCAGCAACTTTTCCGTTGGTCAGAGACAATTGATCTGTCTAGCTCGTGCGATACTGCGGAATAATCGGATCTTGGTACTGGACGAAGCTACCGCGAATATCGATAATCAGTACGTTAGAAATTTAAAACGATCTCATTTGTCGATTCTGATTATTGGTTATTTTTTTACAGCACTGATGCGTTGATACAAAAAACGATTAGAAAAAAATTTTCGCAGTGTACAGTGTTGACAATTGCGCATAGAATAAATACTGTTATTGATAGTGATCGAATTATTGTAATGGATAATGGCAACATAATGGTGAGTCAATTGTATTTCATTTTCATCTACGATGTGAATTTAACTCGAGTATGATGTTTTTATTTAAAACAGGAGTATGGTAGTCCACGCGAGTTACTGCGTAACAAGCCCAATGGTTTTTTTTCGAAATTGGTTCAGCGATCAGGAAAGACGGGAAAGATGATGGCCGATGAACCAACGCAAGATGCAGAATCAGTTCACAGTCAAAACATCGAGGAAGATTTGGTCGTGTTTTCATCTCAAAATTTGTGCAGTGATTCAGAAGATACTAAACTTTGAAAAGTTGTACTCTTTGTAAACAAGGTCTTTCATGCATGTAATTGAATTCTGAATAAAATGCAAAAACTCTGAAGAACAAATCTGAGGAAGATTTCCGACAACGAAATGAATAACAAAATCAAGTACGAGTTTTCTTTTAATCTGTTTCCAGTGCACAGTGCCTTAGCGTAAAATGTTTGCAGAGTGTTTAGTAGAAAAATATAACGAATTCGCTGGGATGCGATTTTCAGTTGTTCTTAACAAGAAGTTCAACGCTTTTCATACAAAGTAGTTTGAAACGATTCACCGTTGGTTTTTTCACAGCTTTGGTCAAATTGTGCGATAAATCGAACGGATCTTGAATGCACATTGCCGAGTCTATGCGGAATAATTCGGCACCCCTTGACGTTTGCAGATGTTTAAAGTAAGGCGTCATTTCGAGAGGAAGTTGTCCGAGACTGGTGAACGACAACTTGCTCAACGTTTCTCCTGTCAGCGGACACACGACGTCATACTTGTAATTGAATTCCGAGTAGAATACGAAAAATCCTTTGAGCAGTTCCTTTACGGTACGCTGGGTCTGGTTTGCTTCGAATTCGTACAAAACGCCGGCTTCCCATCCTGAAATTCATTGCAAAAATAAATTATAAGTAATTTCCCCTTTAATTTTATTATATTTTCCAGAAACACTTGCCAGATATAATTTGAGATTGATTCTTTCTAGCTATCAACTGCGCAACGGTCGGCAAAATCCCCATGTTTTGCAAGTAAAAAATGACGTACCAAGAAATGGCATAGTTAGTTATTTTACGAGATCCGGATAAGTCGCAGATCGACATCCATTTCTTCATGAACAAAATCATCTGTCTGCACGGTGGATACGCCTCGCAGTAACTCCTGGAAAACAAAATTTCTCTTTCAGCTCGTAAAGAAACGATTAACACAATATTCCAAAGAATACGAACTTGATAAGTTTTGTATTTTCAACACTTAGTCCATTACTGAAGGAAATATCGCACTTTAGGCCGGTTAGCAAGTCCTTTACTTTTATAATGGGCGTTCTACTGTTGTCTATGATGTCTTCTATTCTCCATCGTTGTTTCCCATTCCGTTGCAGACATAGCACCACAGAATTTAAAGCCACGAGTTCGTTATGGTTGGAATTCCCATTATACGCGTGACCTGTAAAAACGCAACATTAGTTAATCACGAATTCCAATCATCTCCACATTTAGATAAACAATTATTACCAGAATCGAAAAATACGTCGATGTCACTCTCCGAAGAAGCCAACCCCGCGACTCTGGACCCGAAAGAGTAAGCTTTGCCCTCCGGAAAGCGATACTTCACGGTAGTCTCCAATCTCCTCAGAAGATTGTTTTCTCTCTCCTTATCCATTCGGCAAACCCGGTCCGATTGCGCGAGCAATTCGGCGATGTTCTGGTCCAGGGACAGGCATAAATGTTCTGCTTCTTCCGACAAATCGAACATATTTTCAGTCGTCTCTAACCATTCATGGTGCTCCTCGGTAACTTTGTGTTTTAAATATAAATCGTCTTTCCCCAACCATAATATCCCGCATGGAATGCAGCTGTCGAAAGTGAGTTTTCCAATCTTGGTGGCGACCCTTTTAGCGTGTTTTTGACCCTCCACATGACTAATAAAGTCGCTTTCATTTTTGAAACATTTGCATGCGCAGCCGAAGCAGTAATATTCCTCGATGTTGTACCAATTGCTGGTGTGGTGGAACATTACTTTTTTGTACAGCTCCTCGGACCTTTTCCTCTGTTCCTCTTTCTTTTTCGCGTGTCCGGCTCCCCGGATGTGCTCTTCGAATCCCGCTTTGTCCGACGTCCCGAGACTTTCCTCGCACAAGTTGCAGCTGAAGTTTTCCGAGATGTACTCGACGGTTAAATCCAGTTTCGACGTATTGTTTTCTTCTTCCAAAAAGCTCGGTTGCTTTTTTAGTTGACTGCGAATCTGAGCGTGAGAACACCAGTGCTCGTAGATGCCTTGGACGTCACTGGGAATCGCAGTCGAACAAATCCAACAGAAACTGCTTTCGCCGAACGACGCGGTGGTAAAAAAAGAACAAAATTTCAGATCCTCCAGCTTTTCCGGGTCTTTGTTGAAAATGTAATTTTTGTGTTGCAATAAATAAAACGGGATGGGAACGGGGGGAGGTTGCACGTAGGACCTCCCGTTGCTGGTCTCGTCGCTCTTCGTCGGCACCTCGGGATTCCCAGGAAGCAACTTGTCGATTACTTTTTGCACGTGTGAATGCAAATGGCTCCGAACAGAGCCGTCGTTTATCATCCTCACGTTGCAGTACTTGCAGTAAAGGTACTCTTTGGAAACTGTAATATCATGCGCTTTCAGCATCCAGCGCAAGTTCTCGGGAACGGCCAGCAGCATCTTTTCTTCCTGCTGCGCCAGGTTCTTAGCTCTGGCTCCGACTTTGGGATCTATGGACAACAAAGAGCGCTTCATCGTTTCTATTTCCTCCGGGGAAGTGTTCTCCAAAGTCGCGGCGTAGCGAGAAAACATCAACGCCGCTTCCTCGGGGCGATTCAAATGACTCTTCAAGTGACTGTAAACGGCTCCTTCATTTTTTAAATAGATTTTGCAGTGACCGCAGAAAATACAAGCCGGCCACACCTTCAAACCGTAAGAGACAATCATCCACTCGTAACATTCTGGAACGTGAAATTGGAGTTTAGAAAAGCTGCCTCTGGCCTCGCCGTTCTGCAAAGGAATTTTTACTTTGCACTCTTCGGTTCTGTTGGGAGGAACCACGCCTTTAACTGAAAATGAGGAACTCTTAAATGTCAGTTTGTTTTCCCTGTGACGATCCGATTCGGCATGATCGGTCGCATTGTTCAATCTGTTAATCTTGATCTTGCAGATGTGACATTTGTAATTGACGGCGTCGATAAACGTGATGCAATTATTCACCAGTTTATTGAAAATCCACTCGGGGATGGTTTTCGCTTTGCTCGCGGTTATCTTGAAATCCGAGTTGCTTGATCTCAATTGCAAATGATCGGCTTCGTTTATGTGGGCGACCATGGCGGGCCAATCGGGTAATTCGGCGTTGCACAAGTGGCAATAATATTTTTGATTTGGCAGTTTCGATACGCTATTGAGGTACAGTATCAAGAAGGGTTTGTTCCAGGGGAAGACGTCGTGAAAATCGGCGTGCCGCTCGACTTCTGGCCACGTTACCTCATCGCCGCATCTTTTGCATTCGATTGTCTTCGGCTTTATCGTGAAATCTTTTTGGAACAGAACGTGGCTTCTTTGGTGCTGCGCCCCGTCGTGGTGTTTTTCCGGGTCGAAACTCGATCTATTTTCCATGCTTTTCCGACACATGTAGCAGTGGTACTTGAGACTTTTGGCATCGAACGTGATGCCTTTCTGAAAAAAGGACGAGAGCATGCTGGATCATCACACGAGCGAGCGATCATTCGCGAATTTTCACGATTTCCACTGGGTTTCGTGGAGTTTGCACTGGGTTTTTTTCGAATAAAAGCGATGGGTCACTGAGCAAAACAAACAACGTAATGGCGCCTTTACCGATGTATCTCTACGTTACCAACGTTCGTAGTTTCCAGAATAGTTGAGTCAGAGCAGTTTTCACCAACACACGGTTATGTATATTCAGTGGTGTATACGTGTATTATTCAATGAGAAATTCGTCGCGCGAGATACCGTAATCATTTGTTGACATCTGTGCAGTTAAAACTCGTGTCCCAGGCGAAAAGCAGCAGCTCAAGAAATCGCGGAAATGAACTGAAAGTTGTGATAAAGTGAAATTGTAAATATGCGCGATACGAATCATTTGAGACGATGTGCAGTGGTATTTTTGGTGTACATAATATCGATAAGAGATGCTTCTCCCGCAGCTATTAAAAGCCAAAGCGCTTCGAGTAATGGTTTATACGACGCCAGTGATAACGTAGCAATTTTAAATGTAACGAATCTCAAATCTAGTATTTATAATAGCAAACGCGCTTGGCTGGTCGAGTTTTACAATAGTTGGTGTGGACATTGTCAGCGCTTCGCGCCCTCTTGGAAATCTTTAGCCAAAGATATTCGGGGTAAGTTCGCAATATTTATTTTTTTCATACCCCAAATTTTAAGGGTCGAAAAAAATGTGTTGACACAATTTGTCACAAAAGTTCTGTATTTTCCATCTATATATTTAATACATTAATTATTTATTTTTTCGACTCAATTTCGATCGTTTCACAATTCGCGATAAATATTGAAAAAGCATTTTTTTAAATTAAAGTTACAATTTTTTAAAATGCTACGAATTGCAATTTTTGGTCAATCAATGCTAATAAAAACTTGTCGATTTTCAGATTGGAAAGAAGTCGTGACAATCGCTGCAGTTGACTGTGCAGACGAAGAAAACACGCAAAGTTGCAGGGACCAAGAAGTGATGTTGTATCCGACAATCAAATTTTTCGGAATCGATTCAAAGCCGAGCTTCCTGGGTTTCTCTATAAGCGCTGATCAAAATGTGAATCTGCTGAGAAGTAACTTGGTCAAACAATTACAAAAGGAGCAGCAGGAAGGACATGGACAAACATGGCCAAACCTAATTTCACACAGGTGAAATGACGTTTGTAAATACCAGAGACAAAACCAAGAATTCATTTTGATTAGATTGCTTTCAAAGAAGTTTTTCAAAGCTTTTCGAATATATTAACTTATGTAATCAGTTTTCTATTCAACTTTAGTGCGTTACGACCTCGAAGCTTATCAAGAATATGAATTATTTTTAAAAAGATATCTAAAAGTAAATAACAGTCTACATTATCAATACCGACTTTAGAAACATGTGTAAAAAAATAAGGCAACCTGCGAAAAAAAAAATTGTAATAAAGATAATAGATGAAGAATTAATGACCGTGGTTTAAACATACAAACAAAAGTACTGTACATTCTAAAATTAAACTTTGCAATTTTTATACCTAGTTTTACTTTTCACAGGAGTTCAGACCTGACGAATTTTTGGAAAGCCGCCCCAAAGAGCGCGAAACATCACTTCCTGTTCTTCGAGAAGGCTGATTCCTTACTAGGAGCGGAGATAATTCTCGACTTCCAAAATTTCAAGAATATTCACATACGCCGAGTGTCTTCCGACAACGAGCCGCTCTGCGTTTTGCTGAAGGTGAAGAAGTTCCCGAGTTTGCTGCTTATGAAGCTCGATGGATCTCAGTCGTTGATAAAGTTACGAGCTCCGACGAGGGAACACGTCAACACTAAAATTAAAGAAATCGCAAACGAGACCGTCGCGAAGCAGGATGATTCCAAAACCAAAGATGCGGTCACCGTTGTCGAGCAGTTGGATTCCAAGGACATTCTGTACCAACTAGATTTAGAGAAAACCCTTCAGTATTCTCTAACCCAGGAGATAGCGTTATCAAAATCAATAGAAGGCGAAAAACTGATAGCTTTGAAAGACTACTTAGACGTACTCATAAATTACTTTCCGCTCGGAAACAAAGGCAGCTTGTTCCTAGACGTAATAAATCACGTAATCGAGGAAAAAGACGCGTTGACCGGCGAGGAATTCAGCCGCATCGTGCAGTCGGCGGAGACCGAATTCACGCCCGTTTATTCAGGAACTTTGAACTGGATCGGTTGCAAAGGCAGCGCCATCAAGTACCGTGGTTATCCTTGTGGTCTCTGGACCATGTTTCATATGCTAAGCGTTAGTTTGGCGAACGAGAAGTACGAGAAGGAAGATTTCATGAAGGTGCTAAGAGCCATGTATGTGTACGTGAAGTACTTCTTCAGCTGCCAGGAATGCAGCAAACATTTTCTCGGGATGGCGAGTAAGAACAAGATCTTCGAAGTCCGGAACAAAGACGAGACCGTTTTGTGGCTCTGGAAAGCACACAACGAGGTCAACGCGAGGCTCGCAGGCGACTTGACCGAAGATCCGATGCACGAGAAAACACAGTACCCGAAGGAGAAGCATTGTCCATTTTGCAGGCACAAAAATGGGGAGTGGAATGAGAAAGAAGTACTGATTTATCTCAAGAAAAAGTATAGTTACGCGAAAATCGATTATCAGGATGCAAGTAAAGAGAGAGTACATAACATGATCGAGAGCGAAAAGTTGAAGATGAATCCGAAGCGGGAATATTTGGTTTCTGAAAGCTTCGAGGCGAAGAGAAAATTCGGTTGGGATTTCACCGTGTTCGATATAAGCATCTGCGTGGTTTTGTACGTCATCTCGGCGATCATACTCACGCTGGTTTGCATAAAGTTCGCAGTAAAAAAGACGTTCAGGAAAAAGGCTTTTCTACAGAAATTGTTGTTGAGGATTTGAAGTCGTTTTTCCATTATCGAATGTTAACATAATCAGTCTCCTTTTTCCTGAATCGTAAATTGTTTTACACGGCTATTTTTAACAAACATCACAAAAAAGCGATCATTCCGGACATTGAAATGAAGCTTTACTGGTCTTTTCTCTAATGAGTGTGCATGTAAACTACGATGAAACGTGTAATGTATATATTGTGAATAGAGTCATGTGTACTTTAAGATCATTGTATATTCGGTTTACAGCTAGTATTTTGTATTTGTAAAGAAATCTGTAGAAATTTCGATTAGTTTACACCGTAATCAGTACTTTGTTATGTTATTTTACTATTACGTAAGCAAGGAATTAATAAATTATTTTTTACATTCCGTGAAATGCTTTACTTTTTGAAAAGATCCTATATCGTCGCAAAATATTGAATCATAGTCAACTTCTTTTTATTAATAAAACTATTCATTATGTACACAAGTAAGAAAAGAATTCGTGACCAATGCGTACAAATGGTTTGCTTCGTGTTGTATAAATATATATAAATATGAAAAATGCGAGAATTGGTCAACACGAATTCTTCACATGCCTTTTTTCGTATTTACAATCAATAAATAACCGCAACAAAGTTGCGCTAACCGAATAAAGTCACCTATGAAACATTATTATCAAGTTTGAACGTCTTTCATGATGTGCTTTATTTCCTGCAGTATTTTTGCAATGTGTGTCGCTAATTCGAAAATGGGCAAAGTACCTTGCCGAAGGGTTTTCGCATAGCACTGTTTATAAATATTTCCGAGATGTTCATGCCTGAAACAAAAAGTTTTCGTCATTCTCAACTCCAAAGTTTAATTAACATCGTTTCATCCCCTGTAACTTACTCTTTTTTGTTACTGGAATTGCTTTTGCTCAGGAATAGTTTCGTCAGCGACCTTAATATAAACTGCAGCCTCTGCTCGAGCAGAACAATGAGCTTTTCTTCATCCTCCAACTCTTGTTTTTCGTCCTCTGCCTCCTGCTTGCTTTCCATTCTCTCATTTCCTACTTTACTTTTGTCTTTCGTGCTTTTTATACGCTCGCACAAACTTTCCACCGTCGATTGACACTGCAGAATCATCTCCAAGCCGTTTTGGTAGAATTTCAGCTTCCCACTGAACGTCGTTGAAACTGAAAAAAATTAACTCGATGAATTACGTTCTACGATGACTGAACACGTTTTTAAATATCTGAGCAGTACTTTGAGCCTGAAATTCCGCCAGAGCAACCCTCTCCATTTGCACGGTCAAATACTCAATGTTCTGCTCTAAAGATATGAACAATTTGGCAGCTTTTTCGTAGTGCAATCGACAAAGCTGCAGGTTGGTTTTGGGTTTAGTCCCGTCTGATTCGGGATCCATGGTTCGATAAATGCGGTGGTACAAAGAAGCCAGTCGATGTTGAATAATCCCTGCGCGAAATTGATACACGGGTTGTCTATGTCCAGGAGTTTCGGTATCACAATACTTCAGAGCTTTTTGAAGAATCTCCACCACCTCTCGTTCCAGCTCTTCTTCAGTCTGCAAAAAACAATTCAGAAAATGTATAAGTAAACGTAGAATTTAAAATTTTGAAATTCATCGTGTACTTTATTCCCAATGGCCGGGTAATCTTGTAAAAGCGAGGCCATTGTAAAAAGTGTGGTCGAGAGTTCCCACATGACGGTGTCCCAAATAACTAGGTTGGTTTTCCTCGAGCCCAGAACCTGGAGCGCTTTTTGGTAACTGGCCAGGGCTTTGTTGTAGAAATTGCGCTCTTCGACGTACTGTTTGACATGCATGTGTGCGCGCTGACGCATCCAACGGCCGATGTTCGAGTGCAGCAACGCCAAATTCGCCTCGTTATGGACCTTCTCGAACGCCTTTACGCCGTCTTCCAAGTGCTTCAACGAAAGTTCCAAAATCTTCATCACGGCGTCCGAGCAGGACAATTTTTCATTGGTACCGCACTCCTCCTGATAACGAGCTGCTCGAGAGTAAAAAAAGGTCGGGCGTGAATCAATTTGCTCTCAATTAAAAAACAATCTTCGATCCCGAGTAACTTACATCCCGCTTGATTCAGATACAAAACCCCAAGTTCATTGTGAATGTTCCCCAGTCTCTGCATAAAATTATTCTTAATAATTTCGTCTGATTCCAAAGGCAATGCTTTTTCGTAACACTTCAACGAAGCTCGTAACATCATCTCTAAATTTTCAAAACACTGCGGTAAAGTTCCTGGACCATCTGCAACACAAAATCGTGGTTAAGAATTTGAAACATCGAACTTCATTTGTAGGCCTCACCCTCATCCGAACTCGCTTTCGTGTAAAATTCTCGGATAATCGCTTTCTCCGTGTCGGTTTTCGCCTCGTAATTTTGCCGGTGAGTTTCGATGTTCTGCCAGTCCTGGACGATTTTAAAGCAGCAGTCGCCGGCTCTTCCAAGCACATAACTAACGAGCTTTTCGTTATCCAGGCCGCAAAACGCTTTGAGAATTTCTTGACAACACAGGACGTCGTAAATGTAACGCAGCGACGTGCCGTACTGCTCGTTCGAGTATTCCTTCTCCGCGAAAACCGCGAATACCAACGATCCCTTTTTGTACAACAAAATTTTCAGCTGCGCGTTCCAGCTGAGATTGTCGGTTTGATTCGATGCCTGCCACATCGAAAGAGTCTCGTTTTTCGGCTTGCAGAGCAAAGCCTTCGGCGAGTCGTCCTCGCATTTCACCATGCTTTTTTCGCTCTTCTTGTTTTTCTTGTGCTTGGCGTTTTTCTTTTTGAGACTCGAACTATGGGTGTTATCAAGGGGTTTATTTTCCAAGTCTTTTTTTAAAGGCGCGTACGGCATAGGAATAGCTTCGAAAGGTTTCGCCATGTTCTGACTCGCGCCCTCTTCCTCTTCTTTCCTTTTTTCTTTTTCCGCTTCGGCTTCGGTTGGGAAGTAAACTAAACATTCAAGACCACTCGAAATATGCTCCAATGCAGCGTTGCATCTCTCCTCGACTGTGCCGCAAATGGGGGGCGGTTTGTACTTGAAAACTTCGTGATCTAGTTGGTCCTTAACTGAAAGTATAATTTCCATTTAATCCAGGTCAACACAATTTACCGTTGAAACTATTAAAATAATCTACTTCGTGTTAACGTTAGGGACTTGATAGCGGCGCTAACTCCTTCGAAAGTTTCCTCGCTTTTTTCACTGTCGCCGGTGGTGCTGCTCTCGCTGCGCGCGTCTTCTTCGTCGCTTTGGTCCGCCAGTCCAGGACTCACCGGATCCGTATCAGCAGGAATATACAGATCGGACAACATATAATGCGCCGACGTTACTATTTGCGGGTACTTTTCCTTCGGTAGCAGATCGATACAATTTCTCAGCAGCATTCGAATCGTGCCATGATTTTGCCTGTAGTCCGGAGAGTACTTCATATTCCGAGCAACTCGGTAAAGCAACATCGCCACAGGAATCGTAAACGGATTTTGGGCCTTGTCGTCCGAAACGTCGCTGCAAAGCGACGTCAAATCGTACAGTTTCACAACGTCGTCGTCCTTGGCTGTTCGGGAAAAAGAGCAAAGTTTAAAATACAAACAATTTTCCTCTACTTCATTATACCTTTGAACAACCAGTAAGTGTGGCCAGCTTTCGTTGCGTTATTTTTCAAAAAGCTGAGAATGTTTTGAGCAACGTCGCGTATGACTCGAGGGCTAAATTTCGCGTTGTCCAAATTGGGAAGATCCTCGGTTTTTATGAGTTCGTATTTCTGCACGATGCCGTCCAAATGATAACACATTATCACTTCGGGGACATTGCACATCAAGTTATCGAGCCAGTAATCTATGCCAGTGAGAACGTTGATGGGTTTCGTCGTGTCGCGGAGTTTGAGGCTGATGCAAGGGTGCGTTTGGCCCCCGAAAATCGGCATGTCCGTCCCGATCAACATCTGAATGTTTTCGAAAGTCCAAACGATGTTTCTCGCGAAGCTATGATTGTAATTCGGATCCGGCAGCTCGTCTTTCTGCTTCGGCTCCGGCAGTTCCGGGTTTGGCTTCTTCATGGGTAAGGGCGGCTTCTCGTTCTGCTGCTGTTGATCGTTTTGGACCAACGAATGATATAGAAACTTTGATATCAAGTTCTTTTGCTGCAAAGCGTTTCTGCTGTTTACTTTGTGCGACAGTCGCTTTTCTTTGTCATCAAGATTTTGAGAAATGTAATCGTAGTAGAATTGTTTTAGCCATTCCCACTCGCTCTCGACCTGTCTCAGAAGGTACTTGTGGATGTCAAAGTCATCCAGGAGAAGAGTGTTTTCGACCCGGTGCACCATCATGGAAATTACGCCTGAACTGTATGGGATTTTCAGCAGTTTTTTGATGTTCTCGGCGTCGGACACGACATCGACTTCGCCGACGCAGTCGGGAAATGTGTGGGCCATGCGGAAACTGGAGAAGCCGGAACTTTGAGACCAAATGTTTTGCAAGCCGTAGCTTTCGGCGGAGCTGCTGAGCCAATTGCTTGGGGGGAGGTTCAAGTCGGTGTTGCATTGCAATTGTTCGAAGGTCGCCAGGCTCTGAACTGCCGAGTATTTTACAACTGCTGTTGACTTTACCGGTTTCACAGGCGAAAGATTGGGCGTTTCGATTCGCTGTTCCTGAAAAAAGCAAATTCTGTATATCTGGTTTTTGGATTTGAACGTTTTTGATTTGTTGAACGAAAATCATCGGAGCAAATACATTTTTTACGAAACGAAAATTGAAGAATTTGGAAAGGAAATTGTTTTTTTGGTTTCGTGAATACTCACGTTTGAATTTTCCGACATTTTTGGTGGAGTGGAGGGTTCGGACATTTTGATTGTTAAAAATATCCTTGAATAACCTTAAAAGTACTCATAAGCGAAACATCTCAAGTTTACGAAACGAAGGGTGCAAAATGTTAAATTGTCCCTTGTGACATAACGAATGAACGAATATTCTCGAACATTAGAAACCTCGTTGATGACAAGCACTGGATGGTTGTCACGCGTTACTAATTATTAGCTGTCTTTTTCCGTGTGTATTCAATTACGTGAGAATTTACAATGATTTCGTACAATTTCGTAATGTTTGGAAAAAACTTTAAGAAAGGTTGTGTGTATAAAAACTTGCCATAGACTATATAGAGCACGTGCAAATGAGAGTGGTACTATAAAACTCCTAAAGAGTGCGCTGCGAACACTGAATAAAGGGTTAAAATTTTAAATGTTAGATATTTTAAATTCGAAACATTCGATTATGAAAAATGTTTGCTCAGGCAATGTAAAATCTGCAATGTAACCCAATATTATAAATAATGAATAATAAATAAATAAGTAAATAATAATAATAATAATAATAATAATAATAATAATAATAGTAATAATAATAATAAATAAATAAATAATAATAATATTATACATAATGATAATAAATAATTAATAAATTGAAATAGGGATGTTGAAAAAAAACGAGGTGGAATTCGATTTCGTATTCTGAAGAAAATTATATCTTTTATCATGAAAATTAGACTAGTTTTCATTTTTAGCAAACGATTCCTAAAGTCGAAAACAAGTCAAAATGTGGCAGTAATTTGCAAGAAATTTCGAGGCACAAAAGGCGAGATTTTGAAACGCGACAAGTTGCGGTAAAAATTGGAGAAAATTGTAAAAATGATTCTTTTAGGACCCGAAACGAGACTAGCTCAAGAAGCGAAGAGAAACCGCAATCCTAAGGAAAATCTGATGAATCTTCTAAATCGCATAGGGTGGCATCGGCAAGTGCCCCCCTTCAATCGATTCGAGCGTATTAAAATTAATACTTCCGAATTTGATTTTTTAAGGAAACACGCGTAGGATCGCTGATAAACTTGTCGATGAGTTAATAGTCAACATCTCAAAGCATCTCGAGATCAGCGAAGAAATCAACAGCATGTACGACCAGGAATTTCGGGAGTGCTGATGAACCCAATTTGCCTGTTTTGAACGCGATGCAATATTTGCCATTTTTAATCGTCTTTTACTGAATTTAAGAAATTTAGGATTAATTAGGAGTTTTTGTAGTAACTGGAATAAATATTTGTATATGAAAATTTTTAATTTTGTCTGCGCAATTAAAGTACTGCAATACAAAAGAAAATTATTTGTTATAATCCTTTTCTTCCCTGAAAAAAAAAACATCCGGTAAAATAAAACAGAACATAAAACAACCCTAAGAGCACACTATATTCCAGGAATATGCCAGAAATATTCCTAGAATATTGTGTGCTCTTAGGTAAATGTTCAGAACAATTGAGTTATTTCGTTATTTCTATTTTTCCACAATTACTATAGAATTTAACGCTAATATTTCAGATCGAAAAAGATTTTAAGTTTTTTTTCAGCTTATGTTTTTCAATGCTCGAAAAATCCGTTCCAATATTCGAAATTATTTCCTTTATTCCTTCAAAATTTTTCTGAAATTATCGCTGAAATTTTCTCGGAAATTGAACGTGTTTTTTCGGAAGAAAATTCGTTATCTTAACAGCTTTGTTTTGGGTTTGGTCTTTCGGCCTAGCTGATGAGTCATTTTGGTCGCTCACGAAAAATAGAAAAATAACATAGATAAGAAGAATTGCGGAAAACTTTTTTTGTCGAATAAAATGAAATAATTCGTTTCTGTTTTAATATTGAAGAATAAAATATTATAAATATATGTATAATATAATATAATATATTATTTTATAAATAATTTTTTTCTCATTAAAAATGAATATTTATTGCGTAATTTTGAGGTTTTTATAGTATTTTTGATGGGGTTTGTTGAGTTTCGGCAAAATCTTATGGCAATATAGGGTTTTTTGTCGAGGATTTAATTCGGAAAAAGATAAAAAATGGTTGGGACTGGATGAATTTCAAATAAAGTAGAATTCTTGGATTTTCTGTAATTTTCTTAGGGTTTTTTGTAATTTGTTGCAATTTTTCGCTCTTTTTTTGGAATTCTTGGTAATTTACATATTTTAAAAGTTTATCTCTTGTTTAATTTCTTTATCCCGGGCCGAGTCTATTTGCTCCTGCTTTGTTAACGCCAATAACGGCCAAAATGACGTCAACGAAGAGTAAAAAAAAGACTCGAAACGGAACAGAGAAATTAAACAAGGGATCGATTTTCGAAGTATATTAATTACCAAAAATAACAAAAAAACAGCGAAAAATTTCAACAAACTACAAAAAAATAGCGAAAAATTGCAACAAATTACAAAAAACCTATAACAATCACAGAAAATCCAAAAAAAACGAATTATAAAATCAAAAAATTCTACTTTTATCAAAATTTATCCAATTTTTATTTTTTTTCTTCTTTTCCGAATTTAATCATTGACAAAAAAGCCTATCGTACCATAAAATCCTCCCAAAACTCAACGAACCCAATAAAAAACACCCTAAAAACTTTAAAATTACGGAAAAAAAATTTATTTCCAATAAATAAACGGTGAAATAAACGAGAAACTATAATTATTCAAGATTATTCGGCAAAAGTTTCCCAAAAATCGATTCAATTACGCTATTCTTTTATTTTTCCGAAATCGCGACAAAAATTTTCCGAAAAATTAAAAGTATTCATAGTTTATATATTTCGAAAGTCGATTCGTCATTCAATTTCTTTTTTCGCGCGCTTTTGAGCCTTTGTTCGGACTTCGCTGACGTCATTTGGGCCGGCAGGAAAGATTCTTGGCGCGCCCTGATTAGTCAGCGTTATGAAGCAGGCGTGGCTTATTCGGCTTGATATACCCGAGCTGCGCACGCCCAGCGTCATTGTGTGCTGGGACTGCTGGGTACTCGGTCGGCGCGTTCG
>JABFQM010002506.1:0-14869 GCA_022816865.1 Zelostemma sp. ZL-2020 | reverse complement strand
GGTCGTATGACCGAAAGTTTTATGACTGTTATGACGGGTCACATGACAACAAATTCTATGACGGTTGAATTGTATTCTGTGACCAAAAATGTGACCGTCACTATCAATGACCGTCATAACACATACGAAAAAGAAGAAAGGGCGTGACGGTCACATTACGGTCATTTGACCGTTATATGACCATGACATGACCGAGATTTTTATGACCCGTCATAACACATCTCTAAACTCTTGTGATTGGCAGCCCTCGCTTCGCTCGGGCAGCCAACTACATACTCGTTGCAATCGCTATGTTTCAACCCTTGTAATGCAACATACTATTCCGTAGCTTTTATGCGTCATCTATTAATTGTTAAATGAAATTTTTATTTAAGAGTGTTATAGCCTGAAAACTACTTTTTTCTAGTTTCCAACTTTTTAAATTGGTGTTAACAAGTTGATTGTTCGAACAATTTCATCGTTCGAAAATAATTATCACACTCGCGATGTGTAACGATATTGAAATTTTAGTGCTGATAATTCCCAATTGTTTAAACGATGAACTTATTTGAAAATCATTAATTATGTATGACAATCGATAACAATATCTTGAAAATTGCTTTTTTTCAATTTCCAAATTTTCTAATTTGTTTAAATGAATTGATTGTTTCAACAATTTTGTCGTTCGGAAATAATTATCACACTCTCGATGTGCAACGATATTGAAATTTCAGTGCTAATAATTTTCAATCATTTGAACAATAAACTTATTCGAAAATTATTGATAATGTATCACGATCGAAAACAATATCTTGAAAATTAGGGTTTGTCAATTCCCAAATTTTCTAATTTGTTTAAACAAGTTTATTGTTGAAACAATTTCATCGTTCGACAGTAATCATCACACTTGCGATTTGCAACGATATTAAAATTTCAGTGCTGATAATTTTCAATTGTTCAAACAATAAACTTGTTTGAAAATTATTGAAAGTGTATCACGATCGATAAAAATATATTGAAAATTGCTTTTTTTCAATTTTTAAATTCCCTAATTCGTTTGAAAAAATTGATTGGTTAAACAATTTCATCGTTCGAAAATAATTATCACACCCGCGATGTGCAACGATATTGAAATTTCAGTGCTTACAATTTCCAATTGTTTAAATAATAAACTTATTTGAAAATTATTGATAATGTATCACGATCGATAACAATATCTTGAAAATTGCTGTTTTTCAAGTTCCAAATGTTCTCATTTGTTTAAACAAATTGATTATTTAAACAATTTCATTGTTCAAAAATAATTATCACACTCGCGATGTGCAACGATATTGAAATTTCAGTGCTAACAATTTTTAATTGTTTAAATAATGAACCTATTTGAAAATTATTGATAATGTATCACGATCGATAGCAATATCTTGAAAATTGCTGTTTTTTAATTTTCAAATTTTCAAATTAGTTCAAACAAATTGATTGTTCAAACAATTTCATCGTTCGAAAATAATTATCACACTCGCGATGTGCAACGATATTGAAAGTTCAGTGCCAATAATTTTCGATTGTTTAAACAATGAACTTATTTGAAAATCATTGATAATGCATAACGTCCGATAACACTATCTTTAAAATTGCTGTTTTTAAATTTGCGAATTTTCTGATTTGTTCAAACAAATCAATTGTTCGAACAATTACATCGTTCGAAAATAATTATCACACTCGCGATGTGCAACGATTTCCAAATTTCAGTGCTAACAACTTTCAATTGTTTGAACAATAAACCTATTTGAAAATCATTGATAATGTATCACGATCGATTACAATATTTTGAAAATTGCTTTTTTTCAATTTTAAAATTTTCCAATTTGTTTCAACAAATTCAATAATTAAACGAACTTACCAAGTGAAGTTCAATTATAATTGTACGTAGCTCCTCTTCCGAAATGATCAAAAAACTTGTAGTCCTCCTGCTTTATGCAATTTACCACACCTTTCGGAGATATTTAAAAAATAACTATTACGTTCCCGCGTTGTGGCAGTGGTGCGACTTCGCGCCGATTGCCGCTTGTTTATTCATGCTTTCAAAGATTTGCCGTAACATTATTAAGGGTCACTATTTTATACGTGAATGGGAAAAAAGAAATGAAGGGGGGGTTTGATCATTTCGGAAGAGGAGCTACGTACAATTATAATTGAACTTCACTTGGTAAGTTCGTTTAATTATTGAATTGTACTATGCTCCTCTTCCTCATGATCAAAAAACTTGTAGATGTTCAAAGTTGTTACGGCATATACAAATGAAAAAATGGTCAAGTTTCACATATCTTATTACAACATGTTTCTAACAATAAAATACACTTCAGCTCTTAGTTTTCTAAAATCTTTTTTGCAAACGCACCCTCTTCTTCAACTAAAGGAAGATTGTAAAATCTTGCAAATGATTCAGATTTAGTTGTCCACCCAGCTGTCTTTTTGATTATTGATATATCAAGGCCTTTTCTACTTGCCGCTGACGTGGACGCGTGACGAGTTGAGTATGCTTTAAAAATATTAGTATCGATATTACATTTTTGTAAAATTTCTTTAATCCAGTGGCTCAAAGTTTAGGCCCCTACTGGTTTAAAAGGTCTTTTGTATGATAGGAAAAGAGCTTTATTTTCACCACGTATCGATTTCGTTTTTTCCAAGTATTCTTTCAAGGTTAAGGCAACACATATGTTATTGTTTTCTGGATAAAAGGGTACAATTAGTATTGGCTGCATTCTATTTGGCCCTGATGTCTTAATTCTATCAGGTATCTTTATTTCAATCGTGTTTTGACTATGTCTTAAGTTGTCAATATTAATTAAAGCAAAGGTTTGTAGTCTGTGACCGGTGGTAAGAGCTAGAAGGATGCTCAGCTTTTGTGTTAAAGCTTTTAGATTCAGTTTACTATTTTCCGGGGATTGACGGTAGAAATCTAATACCAATTTAGGATCCCACGTATTATTATATCTTGGCTTGTTTGGTCTAGCTTTTGCCAGTCCTTTAAAAAACCTTTTCATTCTATAATCTTGAGCTAACTCGGGTCCTGATAACAACGAGATAGCCGAGCGATATGAGTTAAGGGACCCGTATGCTACACCTCTATTAAATTCCTCAGACAAAAATTTTAAGACCTCAATAACCGATGGGTTAAATGGGTTGATTCTCCTGGAAGAGCAGAATGTCCACCATTTCTTCAACCCTATATCGTATTGCTTCCATGATGACTCTGTCAGTGATGATAAAACAATATCTAATGATTCCAGTGGCACACCGTCTATCTCGTAGCTTTGCCGTACAAAATTCCGGCCACCAGGGTAAGGTTTTCCCAACAACCTGTCCCCTCCCTGCCAGAAGAAAACAAAACATGATCATTCGCTTGAAAAGAAATTGTTTTTGACACTAACATAGATTTGAAGACTGGATACCAAGGTTGAGAGGGCCAGTCTGGGACAACTACAATTCCTTTTGACCCCTCATGTTTTATTTTTTGTAAAACTCGCAGAACAATTGAGAATGGAGGAAATGCATAGAAAAATTCGTTTTTCCATGAAATCGTAAATGCGTCAATAGCAATAGAATATGGATCTCGTTTCCATGAAACATATCTTTCGCATTTGGAATTCTGGCGAGTGGCAAATAGATCAATATCGGGTGATCCAAATTTATCAGTTAACATTTGAAAGCCTTTAGGTGATATTTCAAACTCCGTATTTGAATCTAGCTCTCTGGACTCTGAATCCGCTTCCGTATTTTCAGCTGATGAAATATAAGAAGCAAAGATCCAGATATCTCGCTCTTCACACCATTCCCAAATTTTCTTCGCCAAGAGGCTCAGAGCTTCTAATTGAACTCCGCCCATTCTATTTATATACGAAATAGCAGTAGTATTATCAATTCGAAGCAATACTTGACAATCACTTAAGTTCACTGCGAAACATTTCAGTCCGAAAAAAGCCGCCATTAACTCCAAATAATTAATGCTTAACAATTTTTCATTTTCTGCCCAAAGGCCGCGAGCTCTCTCTTCGTTACATGCTGCTCCCCAACCTGATTTTGAAGCATCAGTAAAAATTGTGAGACTGTATGAAGGAAATCTTATATGATTATTTGAACAGGAGCCAGTTTCCTTCCACCAATTGAGTTCCTTGACAGTATCTCTACTAATTGTCAAATATGCTTCATAGTTTCCCTGACTATTTTGAAGCGCTCGGAGCTTTAATCTTTCGCATGTTTTAGTGTGAGCTAAACCGTAATTTACTGCTGGGCAGCAGGATACCAAGAAGCCTAATGTTTCAGCAAATTTCCGGATTTTATATTTTTCACCTGTCTGAAATTTATTTACCAAGGAAATAAGTTTTTGTCTTTTTGAATCAGGAAGTTCAATAGTCATCTTCTCTGAGTTGTATATAAAACCCAGGAATTTGCACATGGTTGACGGTTTTGTATGACTTTTCTCATAATTTATTATTAAGCCCAGTTTAAGGAATAAAGACTCAGTTCGCTTCATGTTCTTAAAACATAGGGAAAGAGTCTTATCTATCACCAGAGTGTCATCTATGTATCTTACAAGAGTTACATCATGGTGTCTAAGGTATGTAACAACTGGTTTCATTATTTTCGTAAATACGTATGGCGCCGTACATAAACCGAATGGAAGGCATGTAAACTCATAGAGTTTTCCTTGACATTGAAAGCGTAGAAATTTTCTATAGTATTTGTGAATTGGAACAAAGTAATACGCGTCTTTGAGGTCTAATGAAGCCATGAAGCAGTTACGTGATAACAGTTTCGATGCTGTTCGCCCGTCTTCTAATTTAAAATGAATCGGCTCTAGAAAAGAGTTTAACTCTTCCAGATTAATAATAAAACGGCTTGACCCATCAGGTTTGGGTAAAAGAAAAATTTTTGAAAGAAATTGACCTTTTTCGGGAGAACATTTCTGAATTGCTCCCTTGTCTAGCAATTGATTAATTAAATTTAAAGCTTTTTCTAGTTCAGATTTTGAGAATTTCGTCTCCGCCGGTGGAACGTGTTGGAATACTCGTGATGCAAATGGTATCTTGTATCCTTGGATCCACGACAAGACTACCTGGTCATGCGTGATCTCCTCCCAATCTGCTCTAAAATAGCGTAGACGTCCAGCAACTTTACTTACGTCGTTTAACGACGACGGCGACTCAGTGACCTCTGGTCCTTCTTCCATGGCTTCTGATCTTTGTACTGGTTCCGTTGTTGATTCCGATGAGGCTTGAGTTTCATCCCGCCAAGCGCCGCTGGTTGATCTCTGCGGTCCCAGCGAGTGTTGCGTGACGGGGCTTTCCCGTTTTTTGAAGCTTTCGGCATCTGAACTGGCTTTTGGACTTTTTTCAGTTCTTTTCCCGTGATCTGCATATCCTTGGTGGCCTTGACAGCATTCTCCAAGTCTTTCCCAAATAGAAGGTTATCAATTGATGTATTGGACAGAGTTTCCTTCATAGTTCCATTCACATTAGATATGAAAAGATTTCTTCTTATAACTGATTCGTCATGTTGTATATCAGCCACCAGCTTGCTTGTGTCGCTCAAAGTTTCCATAATCAGTTTCCATCCCGCAATTGATTTGCTTTCCGCTATAAGCGTGATTATATTTGCAATTGCAGATAGAGCTGCAGATATTTTATTCTGACGCTTTATAATCCTGCTATCTCTTGTCACCACATTTTCTATCATTATCGATTTTACCACCTCATTCAACTTTGGAGCGTCGAAAAAACCACAGTTTTTCGGAGGTGGGTATTTCTTAATAATTTCTTTCAGGAGTTCTTCTGGTAGTCCTTTTTTAAGAACTTCTTCCCATCTTGAGGCCAAATCTGGAATTACTTCTGGTGCAAGCTCCCTATCTTCATATATTCTTTTCCCAAATACTTCCATAATTTCCTCAGCCGTCATTGCTTCAATACTTTCCGCATCCTTATCAGCAATCTTATTTCCGTCTCCCTTCTTTGGATTTCCTTGCGGAATTACTTGATTCGCCTGGTTATCAAGTTGTGAGTTAGAGGCTTGACTTACGGCGAGGGACTCTACGCTAGAATTGCTGCGCGAGCGGCTTGATTGACGTTCCGATGCTCTGTTTTTTGACTGCGATTTACGTCTTTCTCTCGAACGGCTTCTCGATATAGATTTTGACGTAGATCCGCAGTGTCCCCTCGATTTTCCTCCTAAATAAAATATTTACCTATGAGATTGTTGAATACCATTGTATTTATGAGACGAAGCATGGTAATGCCGGGATCCATCGTCGCACAGAGCCATCGTCGCACGGTCATACAAGTGACAACTTGTTGTAAAGGCCTGAGAGGCCAGTACATTACTGCAAGAATGGGTAATAACCCAACTCATTGCAGTCGACTTCGTGCATCATACTGAGTAACAACTCAGTTTGATTTTGGAACGTGGTTTTTCTGAGTAACAACTCAGCTCAAATACGTAAACTCTTTTGCTAAGTAACAATATTCCAATTTTATCGCCAACTCCTCGATTAAGTAACTCCTCAATCCATATTTCAACACGTCTGTGTGGATCCCTTAGATTTTTCTCGAGATCTAGCCTGTACTTGTCAAATGCGAGTAATAACTCGACTTATACTCATTATTAATCGAACTTACGATAATAATCGTCATAATCGTTCCTAGAACGAAAAGACCGACGGGAATCCGTACTAGGACTTCGCTCGTTGTACCGACTGTATTTCTTCTTATATCTTCTCATTTTTTCTTCCAATTTTCTGAGACGTCGATCGCGTGAAGATTCCTTGTATCTATTTCTCTCCGAGATATAAGTACTCGCGTTATAATCCTTGCGAGAACCCATTTTTTCATGGGATAATTAATTTGTGCGTGTGGTTTGTCAAAGCACAAAACAAAAGAATGAATAAACAAGCGGCAATCGGCGCGAAGTCGCACCACTGCCACAACGCGGGAACGTAATAGTTATTTTTTAAATATCTCCGAAAGGTGTGGTGAATTGCATAAAGCAGGAGGACTACAAGTTTTTTGATCATGAGGAAGAGGAGCATAGTACAATTAACGTTTAATCATGCATGTTGGTCATCATTTTCATAAAACATCAATTTCTTCCAAAAATTCATGGCAAGGGAAATTTCTGGACATACCTGGCAGAAATGTTCGCTTTGTAGCTATATTTACATGATTTTCGCTACTCTCAACCATTTCGTTAGAGCAGCGCTCCAACTATCTTAAGACGAGTCCTTTAGAAGTAGTTTCCCATGTCTCGCAAAAGTTCCCAACCAAATTTTACTGGCAGCGTTTTTACAAAAACACAAGGTCGTAAGGTATAACTTTATGTACCTCGCTAGAACGGCGTTCATTCAGGTAAATGTATAAACAATTGTTTTTCTTGTTCGTTTCTGTCAAAAGATAACATTTTACCTTCTACGCGAACACTTTTAGACGCTTTAGAATTATATGATTGTTTGCAACGCAATTTTTCGATTTTTTTAAATTTGTACATTGTTTGAGTGAATCATTTGTAACTGAAATTTTAAATACGTAAACCACACTGACATAGCTACAGAACAACGTCGATCGTTGAATACATCTATGCAATGCTACAAAATCGATCGATTTTATTACCATGAAATCTAGAGTTCTCCAAGTAAAGTTTACGGTCATAATAGAAAACGGAATTCAATAATTTGACTTTCACAAAATATTTATGACACATATTAATATCAAAAGTGCTCATCTTTCCTGAATAGAACGACACGATAAATGGACTGTCGCTAACTGACATTGCCATTAGATATGATAAAACAAAAATATAGAAAATAACATTGAAGCGGATAACAGTTGCTTTCGAACCGCTAACAAGTGCGTTTGATTAAAAATCCTTTCCGTACTCCACTAAAAAGTTTCTTGCAGCGACAGTCGCATAACTGCAATAAAAAAGATTTTTTGTTACATTAACAAGCAAAACCGCTACCGAAACAATTCTTGTTACTTTTCCGACTTTTTTCATTTCATAATTATTGTAGCGTCAACAGAACTGACGGTCAGGCTAGAGGAATGCCCCATACAAGTGTGGTTTGTTGATATTACCGTGGCAAATTTTACCTTAGTGACGTATAAAAATGGAACAAGGACTAGATGTTGAAGTTTGCAAGACAAATGTTCCCAGATGGGCGACCTGTTTAGTTTTTTATTCAAATGTGTGAGTGGACGCTTGATTAATGACTTTTATAACAATTCAAACCATGAAAAAAAATTTGGTTTCAAATGTGCCAACGATACCTCATCAATGGCATTCGATCAAGAATTATTTTTAAAGTCGAAAAATCAGTGCGCGGAAATGGTGATGCAAATTTTGGCGGCATGTTCGAACAATTCAAACTTTGTAACTGGACATGACTCTACCCGCGAGGTAATAGTTTATTCAAAAAAATGCATGCTGTCGGGTTTGATACACATGTTTCTGTCTGGAATGATTATTGTCGTGTATCTAACAGTACCTGAATTCGGCGAAGGAATTTTTCACAGAGCGGTCTTTCGCTACAATGTAGAATGCTTTCTTGCTATGGCGGCAATGGTGTTTCCAGCATCAAGCATCGTTTTTGACTATTCAATAAGCAACACGATTACGAGCATATCATTTTTGATAGCGATGTACTTTGTGCATACATTCATGTTCTGGACAAGTGTTATTTGCATCTACATAAGTACTGTAATCAATAGTTTTCGTCGGACGCCTGTATTTTTACAAAATGCCAAACTAAATGAAAAAAGTAATAAATTATCAATATATAGCATATTCGTATATGGAGGTGCTGCAATTCCAACTATAGTAGCCGCTGTTATCGAATTATGGCCACAAGTTCCGAGTGACTTTCTGCTAAAGATTCATTTGTCGGCGTACAGAAAGGGTTACATGCCTAAGTATTATCTCTACGTTAGTTCAATCCCGACGATAGCCCTTTTTTTCAATAACGTGCTTATCGTTTCGACAAGTTACAAAATCTGGAGAATTTGGTATAGTACAGAAATAGCGACAACTAAGCAGAAAAAGCACTTAAAAAAAGAGTATTTCAAGTTCCTAAAGTTTTACTTTTTAATGGGTGGATCTTGGATTATCTACACCGTAATTATGCTTATGAACCATATATGGTTGGCAAGGGTTTTCAGATTGGTTATTCATTTCTTATGGTTGCTACACATATTGTGCGACCGACGCCTTCATCAGTGTGTCAGAAACAAAATGGGTTCTACAGAAGCATACATTTCCACTATAGTAAAAAACTGAGAGATGATAGAGCAAAGATCATATTAATATCAAATTTTAATAATTATCAATCACTTTTGTACTTACGACATGAGTTTGTTGATTTATTAATGTGTCTATTCCAATGATGCGCGTGACTATTTATCATGTGATTGTGAACAATAATTTATTAACCTAATGAAAATGTATAAAAAAGGGGAACATGCTACTATCAAGTCGACGTCTTTTTCGAGATGAATAATGATAAGCCGCGAAAGGTTTCTCATGTGCTGCAGCCGTCTCTGGATCCTCAACAAAACACTCAAATCCTTTTCATCGTTGCTTCGTGAAAACAAAGAATTTAAAAGTGTCCGCACTTTCATCAAGAATAACTAGGTTCTGGACATTATTCTTTGGACTACATATTTATTGGTTCTTATATCTGACTTCGGTGTCATTTTTACTATCATGCGCAACGAGTGTGCAAGGCCTATTCCTTTTTCGAAGGTAAATTGCGACGACTTGTTCATGAAACTGAATTAAATTTGATCTTTTATAGCCCGGAATCATTGGAGGCTCTACCAGACAACGAAACAGCGATAACTGCTGATATGGTCGATTTTTATTATTGTGAAAATAGAATTCATGGGTGATCTGCAGATTCCTCTAAATCCTCCGCGTTTGCGTCCTACGAAGACACAAGGTCGTCAGGTGGAGCTCAAGGCCTAAGGTATATTGCGATTATTTGTTTGCGAAACTTAATAACTTTTGATTTTTTATAGTCTACGATCATCGGAGGCTCGACTCAACCAGACAAAGAAAAGGCAATATGAGCGGTAGTAGTCGATTTATGCTCTAGCAAAAATGGAATTAACGGCTACTCTACAGATGTGTCCCGATTTCGCATCGCAATTTCTCGATTTTGTTCAATTCATTTATTGTTTGAGTGAATGATTTGTGACTGAAAGAGTTGAACCGAACTGACATAGCAACAGAAAAACGTCGATCATTAAAAACATATGCAATGCCAGAAGATCGATCGATTTTATTTCCATAAATCCTAGAGTTATCTAAATAAGGTTTACGAATCGGCGTACAGAAAGGGTCACATGCATAAATATTATCTCTACATCAGTTCAATCCCGACAGTAACCCTTTTCTTAAATAACGTGCTTATCATTTTTACAAGTTACAAAATCTGGAGAATTTGTTATAGCACAGAAATAGCGACAACTATGCAGAAAAAGCACTTGAAAGAAGAGTATTTCAAATTCCTAAAGCTTTACTTTTTAATGGGCGGATCTTTGATTTTCTTTAGCGTACTTACGCTTATGGACCATAGATGGTTAGCGAGGGTTTTTAGATTGATTACTCATTTCTTATGGTTGTTACACATATTGTGCGACCGACGCCTTCATCAGTATGTCAAAAAGAAAATATGAAATATGCATAGCATAGAAGCGTAAAAGCATTCTACAGACGCATGAGGAAAAAAAACTGAGAGATGCTGGAGCAGAGATTATATTCATATACCAAATTTCAATAATTATCAATCACTTTTGTAACTACGACATCAGTTTGATGATTAATTAATGTATCTATTCCGATGATGCGAGTGACTATTTATATTGTGATTGTGAACGACGATTCATTAACCTAATGAAAATTTATAAAAAAGGGGAACATGTTATTATTAAGTCGACGTCTTAATCTAGATGAATAATAAGCCGCGTAAGGTTTTTTATGTGCCGCAGCCGTCTCTGGATCCACAACAAAACACTCGAATCCTTTCCACCGCTGCTTTGTAAAAACAGAGAATTACGAAAGGCCCGCGCTTTCACGAAGAATAACTGGGTTCTGGACATCATGCTTCGTACTACATATTCATTGGTTCTTATATCTGACTTCGACGTCATTTTTACTATCATGCACAACGAGTCTGCGAGGCCTATTTATTTTTTCAAGGTAAACTGCGACGACTTGTTTATGAAATTGAATTAAATTCAATCTTTTATAGCCCGTAATCAGCTGACATGGTCGATTCTTTTAATAGCAAAAATAAAAGTCATGGTTGCTCTGCAGATTCCTCCTAATCCTTTGGGTTTGTCTCCTACGAAGACACAAGGTCGTCAGGTGGAACTTGAAGGCCCAAGGTATATTGCGATTATTTGTTTGCGAAACTGAATAACATTCGATCTTTTATAGTCTACGATCATCGGAGGCTCGACCCTACCAGACAAAGAAACGGCAATATGAGCGGATAAAGTCGATCGATGCTCCAGCGAAATCGGAATTTCCGGCTACTCTAGAGATGTCGGGCAGATTTTTCATGTTTGCGTTCTACGAGGATACAAGGTCGTAAAATGGAACTTCGTGTGCTCTGCTCAAATTATGTGAATCCGATTAGGCGAATAAACAAAGAATTGTTTCTCCGATTAGTATTTTTAATTGGATAAACTGTCAAAATTTATTCGTTCACTGACCACGTTCGTTTGTACACGATCACAGGATGTGGTGGTTTGCAAAAAGTTTGAAAACTGTCATTATTTCAACGAAGGAAAATTAAAAGATCACAATGAAAATAGAATGACGAATTTCCTTAGTACTGCGTTAGATGAACCGTTTTTTCAAACATCGAAAACACCGTTCCGTTGTACGTCAGAAAAAGTCGTTTGTAATGAATTGCCGATCGAGGAAGATGGAAGAAATATTATTGAAAGACCGCCATTGGTGTGTATTACAATTAATTGCAACTGTTCGAAATAAATTTAGGTGATATTGTATTTAGGGTACAATAAATTGTGCAATTCGTAGTAATTTGGGTGTAATTGAATGATTAACGTTTGAGCTTCCATGTTGGTAATAATTTTTATAAAACACTAATTCCTTTCACAAATGCATGGCAAGGGAAATTTCTGGACATACCAGACAGAAATGTTCGCTTAGTAGCTATATTTACAAGATTTACGCTACTCTCAATCATTTCGTTAGAGCAGTGCTCCAACTATGTTAATACGAGTCCTTTCAAAGTAATTTCCCATGTCTCACAAAATTTCTCAGCCAAGTTTTACCGGCTGCGTTTTTACAAGGACACAAGGTCGTAAGGTGTAGCTTCATATACCTTGCTAGAACAGCGTTCATTCCAGTAAGGTATAAACAATTGTTTTTCTTATCCGTTTCTGTAAAAAGATAAAATTTTACCTTCTGCGCGAACACTTTTAGACGCTTTAGAATTATATAATTGTTCGCAAAGCAAATTTTTTGATTTTTTTAGATTTTTTCATTGTTTACGTGAATCATTTGTGACGGAAATTTTAAATACGTAAACCATACTGACATAGATACAGAAAAACGTCGATCATTGGAAACATATATGCAATGCTACAGAATCGATCGATTTTATTACCATGAAATCTAGGGTTCTCCAAGTAAAGTTTACGGTCATAATAGAAAACGGAATCAATTAATTTGACTTCCAAAAAATATTCATGACATATATATTAATATTAAAGAGTGCTCATCTTTCCTGAATAGAATGACACGATTAATGGACTATCACTGACTGACATTGCCGTTAGATATAATAAGACAAAAATATAGAAAATGAAGTTGAACCAGAAAACAGTTACTTTTGAACCGATAACAAGTGCGGTTGATTAAAAATCCTTTCCGTACTCCACTGAAGAGTTCGTTGCAGCAATAGTCGCATAATTACAAGAAGAAAGATTCCCTGTTACATTAACAAGCAAAACAGCTAACGAAAGAATTCTCGTTAATTTTTCGACTTTTTTCATTGTATAATTATTGTGGCGTCAAACAGACCTTACGGTCAGGCTAAAAGAAATGCCCCATACAAGTGTCATTTTGTTGATATAACGGGGGCAATATTTTCTCAGTGACGTGAGAAAATGGAGCAAGTACTAGATGTTGACTTTTTGCAAGACAAATGTTGCCAGATCGGCGATCCGTTTAGTTTTTTATTTGAATGTGTGAGTGAACGCTTGAGTAATGACTTTTATAACAATTCAAACCATGAACAAAAATTTGGTTTCAAATGTGCCAACGATACCTCATTATTGACATTCAATCAAGAATTATTTTTGAAGTCGAAAAGTCAGTGCGCGGAGATGGTGATGCGAATTTTGGCGGCATGTACGAACAATCCAAACTTTGTAACCGGACATGACTCTCCCCGCGAGATAATAGATTATTCAAAAAAATTTATGCTATATTGTTCGAAACACATGTTTATGTCTGTAATGATTATCGTCGTGTATCTCACAGTGCCTGAATTCGGCAGAGGAATTTTTCACAGAGCGGCCTTTCGCTACAATGTAGAATCGCTTCTTGCTTACGGGGCACAGATGTTTCCAGCATCAAGCATCGTTTTTGACTATTCAATAAGCAACACACTTACGAGCATATCATTTTTGATATCGATGTACTTTGCACATTCATTTATTTCCTGGACAAGTGTAATTTGCATCCACATAAATACTGTAATTGATAGATTTTGTCGGACACCTGTATTTCTACAAAATGCCAAACTAAATGAAAAAAGTTGTGAATTATCAATATATAGCATATTCCTATATGGAGGTGCTGCAATTCCAACTCTAGTGGCCGCTTTTTTCGAATTTTGGCCACAAGTTCCGAGTGACTTTTTGCTAAAGATCAATTTGTCGACGTACAGAAGGGGTTACATGCCTAAATATTATCTCTACATCAGTTCAATCCCGACGATAGCCCTTCTCTCGAATAACGTGCTCATCGTTTTTACAAGTTACAAAATCTGGAGAATTTGTTGTAGTACAAAAATAGCGACAACTAAGCAGAAAAATCACTTAAAAAAGGAGTATTCCAAATTCCTGAAGCTTTACTTTTTAATGGGAGGATCTCTGATTTTCTTTTTCGTACTTGTGCTTATGAATCATGGATGGTTGGCAAGAGTTTCCAGATTGATTTCTCATTTCTTATGGTTGTTACACATATTGTGCGACCGACGCGTTCGTCAGTATGTCAAAAAGAAAATGGGTTTTACAGAAGCATAGTGAAAAAAAACTGAGAGATGCGAGAGCAGAGATTATATTCATATTAAATATTAATATTATTATTAATCACTTTCGTGACTACGATATCAGTTCGTTCATTCATTATTGTATCTATTCCAATGATGCGAGTGACTATTCATATTGTGATTGTGAACAATAATTCATTAACCTAATGGAAATGTATAAAAAAGATGAGCATGTTACCATCAAGTCGACGTCTTTATCTATATGAATAGTGATAAGCCGCTAAAGGTTCCGCACGTGCTGCAGCCGTCTCTGGATTCTCAACAAAGCACTCGAATTTTCTTCATCGTTGCTTCGTGAAAACAAAGAATTACAAAAGGTCCGCGCTTTCATTAATGTTACGGCCAAAACCGCTTTTTTTAAGGGCTTGGGATTCATGTTTCGGTTTTACGAGTTTTCGTTCGATTCACGGTAGCTGTTATTTTTTTAGGTCGGGACATTAGACCCCAAAACCGGTTTCCCGAAAAATCCGTCACCGCCACTTCCCCGAACCTCATTAAGACCCCTATACTCCGCCCTTCCTAACCCCCACACAC
>JABFQM010002505.1:0-14871 GCA_022816865.1 Zelostemma sp. ZL-2020 | reverse complement strand
CATTTTAAATGTTTAATAATAAATAAATAAGTTTCAAGCACTCGAAATTTGTTTTTCGATACGAAGTAGATCTAAACTATCAGATACTGCTACATTTGAAAATGTGGTAAAACCCAATGCAACCGATTGCCTAATAAAAAAAGCGCATCGAGGGAAATTCCACGTTGTTTACAAAAGAGCGTTGCGCAAATTCGACAGCATTGCGCAAAACGGGAAAAAAGACGACGGCTCCCCGGGTACACGAGGCGAGTCAGGAATATCCATCCACACTTGAAACGCCCCCGCCAGTATAAAGGGACCCGGTGCCGCTGACACTAACCCTGATGAAACTAGCCAAAGCCCAGAAACGCCCGAGAAATATGGTCGAATATAATTAGATTCCGCGCCGCGCGCGCGCCAATTCCTCGCTTTTTTCGCTTGGCCAATGAATTTGTCATCCAAAAAGTCGCTCGAGCTTTGTTATTCCGGAACAACTTACGTTTAGATGAGCGCCCGTGCGAGCGACCCTCTCGGAAGAGCCTCGAAGAAGCTCCGCGAGGAGCTCCGGGTTCGGGCCCGGTAAACCCTCGAGTTTGCTGGGGCTGGAAGTTGTGCGATGGTGGCACGGAGTCGGCGGCTCGGAGCTGCAGTTGCTGCTGGGGTTGTACGAAAGATTCGCCGCCGAGACTTTTCTCCGCGGCTGCAGCGTCTCCTCAAGCGCGATGTCGCTCGTCCGGGGTTTCGCCATTTCTGCCTCCAGCATTTGACCGTAAGGACCTCGAAGAGGCCTTTTGCTGTACCTGCAAAACACCGATATCCAGTCGCTACAAAAACGAATGGAAATGTGTTCATTTTTACTCCGCACGCTAAATCTTTTGGAGGGGAATTTCACTCCGAGAATGACTCTGTTTGGAGTGAAATTGGGTGCGCATGCATTTAATCACACTTCGGATTCAGAGTGAACATTCCATTCTTAAAAATTTAGCGAGCGCTGAAAAAAATCTCATGGAATTCTCGCAAGGGTCAAATAAATAAACACGAATCCGATGATTATTCATTGTGAAATCTGCTTCCAAATCATCATTTATGATACCAAAAGATACCACATCTTGGTATTCCCGATTTCTTATTAATTGCAGGCGATCTCCCTGATTAATTGTTCATTAATTCGTTACGCGATAAAGGAATTATTAAACGATTAATCTGGAGAGTTACGTGTACCCAGAGGCAAAATTGACACTTTTGTTTTCATTCGACCCTCTTGGAATCCCATGGGATTTTTTTAACGGGACCGACTCCCGAAGTTACCTTTTGGGCGTTTGTCCCTCGCAATCGGACACGTCGCTGGAGGTCGCCGGAAGGTCGTCGCGTTCCTCGCTGCTTTGCGCCGATAATTTGTTCCTGTCGATCTCCGAGGGCTCCGGCCATTGAGTTATATAAACGCCTTTTCTCCGTTTGCTGGTATCGCCGCGGTACCTGCGTAATTTCCCGGAAGGGGAAGACGTCCCCGAAGGCGCTTCGCTGGGCGCTTCACTGGCCTCGCTCGCTTGACTCAACCTAAGTTCTTCCGCAGGCGGCGTAATTATCACTTCGTGAGGCTCGATTCGCGTTTCTAAAAAATTACCCTGGTACAATTCGATCGAATTTCGTCTATAATTTGGCATAAAAACTGTAGTGACATTCTTTTTCGATTCAATTCTTGCTTCAATTTCCTTCAAAACCATCGCGCGAATGTCGCTGAAGATTTCCGAAATTTAATTCGGTGTTTTTGGCAAATTTTCCGCATAAGTTTGATATCATTTTAGCTCAACTTTAACTCGGCAAAAATTAGATTTGTAAAAGAACCAATCGTGAGAAAGCCAACCTTTTGGAACCAAGTTCTCGGGAGTGGTTTCCCCGAGTCTTTCGGTGTCCACATCGGCTTGCGGAGCGTCGATTTTGGACTCTTGAATTTCAGTTCCGAGCGGCTCGGGGCTGGTGAGCGCGCTGGAGGTCACGAGGCTGTCGGAACCGTCGCTCCTGGGTCGCAGTTCCTCGGGCCCGCTCTGGGTCGCGCCCAAACCCTCCGCCGAGCCCACGGCGCTGTCCAGACTCGGCGTCGACTCTCTCGGGCTCTGCGGGCAATTCTGCGACGTCTCCAAAGCGGCGTCGCCCCGACGTCGCGGCAAAGTGCTGGCCCGCACTTCCCGGACCTCGGCACTGCCCGAATCAGCGGTAGGTTGCACCTTTTGTCGGTTACCTTTTTGAAAGTTCGGGAATGAATATGAAGGGAGAAGCGTGGAAACGTCGAAAAATAGTTTCGTGACCTTCGAGTGGCGAAAAATATTTGTTTTGCCGATGGAGACGGTTCGGAATTATTTCGCGTCGCGAGTAAATTTGGCAATGAAAGCCGGACCAGGGACCAGTCCAATAATAACAAGACACAGAACGCCGTAGTCAAACATACCACTTTGGCCGCAATGGCATCGGCGATATAGTATTTCAAGTAGCGTCGAGCCTTTTGTAAATATTAGAGGAGAGTGCTCTAGGTTGACATTTTTGCTTTTTTAGTTCATGAAAACGTCGATTTTTTGGAATTCGGCCATTCTAAAAAAAGTGAAACCAAGAAGTGCAAATTTCAAAATGTTCGAAATTCATTGTCATCTTTCTTTTTTTACTAAGTGAGCATATAAACTGATTGTTTTAAGAAATCAGAAAGAATTTTGCAAAAATTCAGTTTTTGATAAGTTTTGGCTATTTGTTTATTGATATTACTTTGAAATACTGTTTTCGGATTTTTCGAAATTAAAAAATTGACAACTGAATATTGTAATAAAGTATTTCTGGTTATTTAAACCTACAATAGTATATTGTGCATCAAGGGGACAAAACGGGTCTTTTTACGCCGAGCGTGAGGCGTAAAAAGACCTTGTCCCCCGTGATACACACAATATTTTTTATAACGCGTGTACGATATAACATATTTGTATGCGTGTCGAACGAGCTGAAAATGACGAAGTTTGAGCGTTGACGAATGGCATGACGTCATCGTGGAAAAATGAGCTACGACTCCCATTTTAGCCTTCTACGTGATCCGTACGGTCACGTGGAAGGTAAAACATTCGTGATTTTAAAATTAAAAAAATATAATTCGTGCTTAAAATTCGTGATTTTAAGCCCGGTCGAAATCATGTATGCGGTATAAAAACACGTTTTTTTTTATCGATGTATGGTCTCTTAAAGTTCTATCAAGTTACGGTTTCTTTTTTTCCTTTCTGCGCGAAACTATTGTTATTTTGTAAATAAAAGAAGAATAAATATACTTCATTATCGGTTATTTCACTCAAATTCTCATCACTGTTTCGAATGTCTCGCTTTCAAAGCGAAAAAAACAACTAAGCAATCGCACGTGTCACCTCCGTTACCAAAATGTAAAATTTGTACCTACAGAAAATTTTAATGATTTTTTTGGGGGTTTAATACCTCTAGCCTATTTTTACTTGTTCCGGCAATAAATACAAAAATTGTTAGCTTTGTAGCTTCACCAGGTTCACAGAGTTTTGATAATTAAAATGGAAACCTCCGTTACCGTGTTTGAATGCGTATTTCAAACAAACTATAAATTTTTACAGCATACGCAGACTACTGGACTTAAACTTGCGACTTTTTTTTGAAAACGGTGTATTTATTTGAAATATTAAATCTGCCACTTCTGTTACTTAGAAAGACCGAAAAACTATAATTTTCGTAACTTTAGATACGAAACGAAATGATGAAAAGGATAGTATACATACGAAATGTCAATTTTCTTTTCAACCCACGCGAGATTCTTAATAGCATATTTTCAATTTTTATGTAATTGACGCGACGGAATGAACGATGAAAAGAGACTGAAAACTGAAAAAATATATGTAGAAGGAAAAATATCGACATTAAAGAGACTTTTTATCTTTATTATCTTAATAACTCTCTATTTCTGAAATAAATTTACCTTGATCATTATGAAAACATTTTCAAACATGATAATGGCATTTTCAATTAGGAAAATACAAAAGCATATAAAAATCATAAGTTTAGAAAAGAATAACGAAATACTAACATGAAGAATACTTCTTGATCTGAATAACTTTTTAACAGCTACAAATAAAAGAGTTCAACAAAACATTAATCAATCCTACTTGAGTATAAAGTACACATTAATCCCCAAACAAAAAATAGTATATTGTGCACCGAGAGAGAAAACGGGCGTTTGCGCGCCGCGTATAAAGTTGAGCCCCGAGGCGTAGCCGAGGGGTTCTCAACTTTATACAAGGCGCAAACGCACGTTTTTTCTCGAGGTCCACATGCTTTTTTCTTCAACAGCGGAGCGAGAATGCGGGTTTTTGCTCTGTTTGGGAGGAGCTGAATCGGGGGATTTCGGGTTTTCGTGGAATGGTGGATTGAAAATCCACCATTCCATGGACCCGGAATCGCTCGTTTTCGCTCCTCCCAAGCGGAGCGAAACCACGCGTTTTCGCTCCGCTGTTGAAGAAAATTTAATTGTGTTTCTCCAAGAGTATAATTCGAAAAAGTGATGAATTTTATTTTACAATGTAACATCGTGAATTTTCACGTGTTTCTTTGTAACAAATATGCACACCTTGCACGGAGAGAAAAACCCAACGAAAATTTACCATTTTTCTTGGTAATCGAGTGCTGGATGTAACAAAACATTAAAGTGTGCGATTAGAAATTTTTTTTTAAATTTCGATTCAGGAAAAATCACCATTTGTAAATGAAAATTGTAGATATGCAGTCAGCAAATTTTGAGCATGATAAAAATTGGAAGTGAATGCCTGAACAATGCAACCCGCGGTACAAAAACTGCCAAGATGAATTGGCAATTTTTCACACTAGCGCCCTCGCTAACGAACTTTACAAATTGAAATGGTAAATAGAACTGAGATAGTGCGAGTTTTTCCGTGATATGAAAAATAAAAATAATTACTCATGTAATTTTAATTTTTAGGCAGTGGGTTTAGTAATATTTCATTGTAACGCATCGTGAAAAATGTTCGGGGCCTATACATTTTAAACTTGAAAACCTTCTTCCCGGTCGAAGGAAAACAATAACGCATCGAGGCACATTGTTACGTTTGCATTTCGTAGCCCTGGTTACAAGTTCGAAGCGTTTTGATGTTGGTTTGGCTAACATCAAAACGCCCCGAAACGTGCAACTGATATTCCGGAACGATTTCCGGAATTTCGGAAGAAACAAACATCAAAACGCTCCGAAATGCCAAAAAATATTGAAGCGTTTCGACGTTGAAAGTCCCGAAATATCAGAGCGTTTTGATGTATAGTAGAAAGTCCCGGAATATCGGACCGTTTCGGAGTGGAAATGGAAAGATGAACGCATAGGTATTAACCGATATGCAACGATTATAATTAATGGTACGATATGCAATGTAATGCAACATTTATTGACTTTTATCGATCGGGTTACATTATTAGTAATTTGTGAATGAGTTTATTGTTTAAACAAATGAAAATTATTGACACTCAAATTACAAAATCGTTGCACATCGCGAGTGTGATAATTATTTTCGAACGATAAGATTGTTTAAACAATCAATTTGTTTAAACAAATTAAAAAATTAAAAAATTGAAAAAAAGCAATTTTTGAGATATTGTTATCGATCGTAATACATTATCAATAATTTTCGAATAAGTTTATTGTTTAAACAATTGGCAATTATAAGCACTGCAATTTCAAAATCGTTGCACATCGCGAGTGTGATAATTATTTTCGTACGATGGAATTGCTTGTACGATCAATTTGTTTAACAATCAATTTGTTCAAACAATTGATTTGGATAAACAATTACATCGTTCGAAAATGATTATCAGACTCGCAATGGGCAACGATTTTGGAATTTCAGTGTAAATAATTTTTGATTGCTTGAACAATAAACTTATTTACAAATTATTATAATGTATTACGACCGATAACAATATCTTGAAAATTGCTGTTTTCAATTTCAATTATTGTTTAAACAATAAACTTATCCGAAAATTATTGATAATTTATCACGATCGATAACAATATCTTAAAAATTGCTTTTTCTCAATTTTCAAATTTTTAAATGTGTTTCAACAAATTGATTGTTTAAGGTGGATCGATACTTCAATGCAAGGGTGAATTAGAAAAAATACGTATAACGCAACGTTATCAATCAAGTTCAATATGCCAGTATAATTTATTGAACAATATCTTCTTCTTCACGAAAAAAAATACGCAACTGAAATTTTTGTACAAAAATGCTCTTAACGAACAATTGAAAATTTTAACAGTTTTTTAAAAGAAAACTGTTTATTTCTCAGCCAATTTGCATGTTCGATCGAACATGCAAATAGTATTTGTGTATATATAGTATTACGTGATTCTTCCTATGATATATATTATGAACAAAATATTCTTCGTTACAAGCTGTCTACTTGTAAACTAAATGATCAATTAAAAATTAATATAACTTCGGGCATGTCAGAATCGATTAAGTCTGATAATGCAAGGATAACCACAGAAACCAGAAAAATAATTTTTTCAATGTCTAATTTTATATTATGAATTTTCAAAAAGATTTTCAGAAGAATTTCAAATAGTTCACGGATGCGAATTCTTAGTTGGTAATTGGAAAACTTCATATTATGGAGATTCAAATTTTACCATTTTTCATTGGTAAAATATCCATCTAGTGAGGTTTCAGAAAATGCCTAGGGACATCTTTTTAATAACAGCCTGTCGCGTCTTGGTAACATTTCGTTTTCCAGTTACACATTACAGCATTGATAACTTGAATTCTTGTTTGAATTTGAATTGTAAATATTTATTCGCTCAATAGTATATTTTACAGTGATGGCATCACTTTACGATTCAAAATGGTAATTTTTCAGCCCAAATTTAGTGAAAATTATCGGTATATTTCTCTCCGTGTCTATGGCTGGAAAATTTGTGAAGACACTAATCGTATATTGCCTTCCCAAACACTGCAAAATCAGATGCCACCATCGTAAAATTTGTTGCGCAGAGATATGGTCGTGTTTTAGTAAGTATAGTGCGCATTTTTGGGTAGCGAGCATCGCACGCAGTGTATGTGAGTGTAGTGTAACTATGTGAGAATTCTAAATGCGTGGTTTTCAGCAACGGATTGGTAATAGTCCAACAACGGAGTTGTAAAAAATGCGTTTGAATTATTTAGAGAATAGGTTGTTCTTAATCAGGTTGAATACGTAACATCTAGCGTAAGTCACTGTAACTCGGCGGCAGAGCGTGTCTCGGACGGTTCCCTCAGGCATAGCACCTTGCGGGTCTGTGGACTCCATAAAAGAGAAGCAGACGCGAATGCCAGTATGGGTAGGTTGGGAGAAAAAAGACGGACCATGGCCGCAAAAGAAAAGAAGGGTGGAAGAGAGACGAGAAAGGGCGGAAGAGAGAGAGAGAGGGTGGAGGTTACTGGGGAAAAGGTAGGGGAGGTGGATACACTCAAAAGCCGAGAAGGCATGAGGAACGGAACAATAGGGTCTGAAAATCGATGGACAAAAAATATACGCAACATCTAGCGCGTTAATGCGAACGTTTCATTTCTTAACTCGAAAATACAGGCACATTTTCCGGCAAGTAACAAAAAGTAAGAAAATTTTTTCGAGGAAGAATTTTATCAAGGTCAAGTAAGGTAACATGAAAAATGAATGGAGTGGAATATTTTCGAGATATTTGAATAAAGTTCTGTTATCTAAAATTTATTTTATACGTAGATGTGTTTTTGGAAAAACCCGAGGAGTGAGGTTATTATATGTACAAATTCGATATTTTCAACGCTTTGAATATTTGTTTTTAATGAAGTTCTGTTCTCTAAAATTTATTTCATACGTAGATGTCTTTTTGGAAAAACCCGAAGAGTGAGGCTATCATAGGGTAAATCCGGGTGAGATGGAACACTGGGAGAGATGGAACACTACCGCTAATTCTTACCCTATTTCATTGAGTATAGCGGCGATCAGTGTGGGGGTATCTCTTTATGCGTAAACAAAAGAAAAAGTGCAGGCACGTCATTTGCATCATTATTGCTTGAGTTATTTGCGGCTGTTGAAAGCAAGCTGCGTTTCAGAGGTCGAAAATTGTTGTGCTTCTGATTTCTTTGATATGTTATCGTTTTTGTCAATTATTCGTTTTTCAAAACAAAAAAAGATAACATTAAAACTATCTTTGTTATGTTGTAGCATTTAATACATAATTAACAATGGTTTCCGCACACGAACTGCGTGTTCCATCTCACCCGCACTGTTCCATGTATCCCGAAATTGATTTTTTTTCTCCGAAAGTGTGAAACGACGAAAAAATTAACGAATCTGAAATTCTTTCCGTGTCTTCAAACTAGGGCATCTAAACAAGAGATCCATATATTTACTTAAAATTTAAATGCAATTTTGCAGCTACGGCAGCCTTTTCAAAAAAGGTGTTCCATCTCACCCGGATTTACCCTATGTACAAATTTGAAATTTTCAACGCTTTCAATATTTGTTTTTATTGATAGATTATAAAATAGAAAGTACTAGAACTGAGTTTGAATTTCCCTATGACTAATATTAACTTCTACCATGTGACATTGTGGGAATTGCGATGATGCCATAGTAAAATTTCTTCTGGAACGTTCATCGTTTCGATATGTGGCCATAGTAAAAATTGAAACGGTATTAGCCTCACGTTTTATAATGTTCCAATGCATTTTTCGATACTTTACGAACGGCTCTTTGGTGTTTCGAATAATCACGATGCGCCATTGTAAAATTGAATTAAATGTCAAACTGGTCTACCGCTACAATGACACATCGTAAAAAGTCATGATTTTTTATTTCGAAAATAAAAATAAAAATCTCTTCGTGTACTTTTCGGGGATTCGCCCAATCCTCACACATTTTTATCTAAACGATGCTGATGTATTTGTGCCGGAAGACCGATTCGGCATTGACGATTCAGTGCTACCCGGTAGAGTCTAATCCTGTTTTGATTTTGAAACAGGATTATAGGAAAAAAAATCTTCGAGAATCGACCTGGTAAAAATTTGTTTACCGAACGTGATTGATTCCGCGCTAAGAAAATGGAGAATTTCATAAATCGCTGGAAACCTCCTCAACTTTGGGACTAGAAATAGGATGATTTACCTACCGGATATTAGAAAGCATGGATGTTGTATCGTTAGTAACATCAGATTAGCAGGAACATCGGCTAGAAACATGTGCAACATACAGAAAAAAATTTGATCAAGTTCATGATCGAAATAGAGACATTAAATCGACGTACGAAGAAAAGACAACCTCCCTCGTTGAAATGCTCAAAAATTGCTGCAACTGCTTTGGTTAGAAGGACTCTGCAAACATATCGGGAATAAAATTCAGCTTTAAAACTTCACACATAGATCAGGAGGTAGACGAATTGTTGGCGTAAACTGACAAGTCTCCTGCATTTTTATTTACCGTGGATCGTTTGATGGAATAAGTATAAAGAACATTTATATTGTATGGGATCGAATGTCTTGGAATTAAGGAAATGCGACAGTAACGAATTTACTCACTTTTCCGATTCTTTGTTGTCTTTCATAGCTGCTGAGCAGTTCGGGCACAGGCGGCTTCTCAATTCTTCGTAACATTGTAAAATCGATAGTTGATCTTTCCATAGTTCTGTAATAAAAGATGTAAAACGTCATGAGTAAATCGAAAGAAAGTTATATGAAAATGTAAATGATAAATTGTAAAAATTAATAAATTGTGAAAATAAATTTTTTGCAAACGTATGGGTTGGAAGGTCAGTATCATAATTTGTTTCAAAAAGATGCAGCGGTCATGATCAATTGTCGTCATGCTACTTATTGATCTTTCGATCACGGAAGCCCTACCCCATTTCGCCTCTTGCTCCCAGCATGACTGAATTTGGTTTCTTCATCAACGTTGCAAAGTAATTATTGAAAAACAAATTTCAAACTGTACAAATAAATAAATTGCAAATACAATTACAATCAAAAACAAACAAATACAATCTATTCTTATCATGTGTTAACATGCACAACTAGTATTGTCATGTATTTTCTATTCGGCAAAATCAATAAATTTTTTTCGACTGATATCAACCAATTCGATCCTCAATTAACAAAGGCGTTGTTTGTCATAAAAAGCGGGAAGGTGAGTGACTCGAAATGGCCAAATTCAGAGTGATTGGAATGGAACGACATGCCTTGGTTATTTCGATCTTTGTGCGATAAAAAATAATAAGCATTCCTCGGAATGTAATACAGCTGATGCAACTCGTGTAGTTGGCTGCCCGAGCGAAGCGAGGGCTGCCAATCAACCGCTGTGTTCAACCAGCGATTTTGCAATCGCTGTGTTTCAACCCTTGTAATGCAACATACTATTCCGTAGTTTTTCCGCAACATCATTCAATTGTAAAATGAAATTTATATTCGAGAGTGTTATAGCCTGAAAACTGTTTTGTTCTATTTTCCAACTCATTGAATTTGTTCAAACCAGTTGATTGTTCAAACAATTTTATTGTTTAGAAACAATCATCACATTCCTGAAAGACAAAGATTTTAGAATTTCAATGTTAACAATTTTTGATTGTTCAAACAATCGACTCTTTTGAACATTGATTTATAATAATGCATCCTGACCGGTAACAATAATGTTTGGAAAATTTATTTTTTCCAATTTCCAAATTTTCGGATTCGTTCAAACAAATTGATTGTTCAAATAATTTCATTGTTCGAAAATAATTATCTCATTCACAATTTGCAATGATTTCAAAATTTAAGTGTCAACAATTTTTTATTGTTCAAACATTGAACCCTTACAAAAATCATTGATAATATACCCGATCGATAATAATCTCTTGAAAATTGTTTTATCTCCGTTTCCTAATTTTTGGATTTGTTCAAAAAAATTGATTGTTTGTATAATTTTGTTGTTCAAAAATAATTATTACAGCTTTTCGCAGTTATTCGCGATTTTTCGCAGTTCTTCGCAGCTTTCTGCAGTTTGCAATTTTTGTACCGTTTTTTCGCAATTTTTTGCGGTCATTTGTAGTTTTTCGCAGTTTGCAGTTTTCCGCAGTTTTTGCAGTTTCCTGCAGTTTTCTGCAGTTTTTTGCGGCTGACTTCAGTTTGCAGTTTTTCGCAGCTTTTTGCAGTTTTTTGCAGTTTTAGTAGCGTTTTGCAGTTTTTTGGAGCTTTTTGCAGTCTCTTTGCAGCTTTTCACAGCCTTTCATAGTCTATAGCAGCTTTTCGCATCTTATTTTGTATTTTTTCGCAGTTTTCTGCGGCTCGTTTGCAGTTTCACGCAGCTTACCATTTACGTCAAGGTAGAAAACTGTTTTAGTTCTCACTTTCCGGAAAAAATGTCGCTGGCATTGATAAATATTTGCTCATTAATTATTATTATAATAATATCATTATAATCAATATTTAATAACATCTCTGACGTTTTCAAACATAAACACTGTAACACTGCATTATTATTATTATGCCAGCCGAAATTTGCCGACAGTCGGTAGGTGGTGTCGATGAGGTAGAAATGTCGAAACTCGCATGATCGGTCTGAATAATTGACCTTAGTTACAACATTGGAAATAAATTCTCTGTCACGAACAGTATACTCGGTGATTACATAATTAACGCGATGTTCCGCAATACACGAATAAGTGCATTCGATGGAAAATCACCTGAAAAAGCCAAATCCGCCGTCATTTCGGAGATTTAAGCTTCCAATAAAAAGATACAAGCGAAAAATACTCTGGCCCGAATGTTATTCTCAGATAATTTTGTAAATATGGTTTGGCAGTTGATGCTTTTTTCCCTTACCTTCGGTCAACTACCGCTGATCATGATGTACACGGAGAGAAATTTCAAACGAAAATTACCAAACTTTATGGCAAGCGTATGATAAATGCAGAAAATGAGTTGTTTTCCTCAACAGCTTAAAATCTATTCCAAATTGTTTTCTTTTTTTGTCAAATATCGTGATAAAAATTACCAAACTCATGGTAAAAACTGTAATATGATAATGTACTAACAGCCATGGAACATTTGACTACAGCATGCGAAAAATTAATGTGTACGACGGCGCTTTTTCCTTCACAGTTTGGTAAAAATAGTCAGCTGTGTGGCTTTATTTCATTTCTAATACACAATTTTCGTCATCATGAAAAGCAATCATGAGAAACATTGTACTCTCTTAGAATACGTGATTCTTCACTGCGCTTCTTTCCCACAAGAGTCCAAACGTTATGTGAGGTGATATTGTTACGTCCGGATTTACATATCCACGTAACATAAAGTATTCGTCTAAGCATTTCATAATTGGGGAAAACCGATCACGCAGCTAGAACGTGAAACGCACGAAGCAAACACGTGTAACGATTACCGCTAACGAGCTAATGAATAGAGTAATATTAGAATATCTAAATGTTAAATGAGGGGAAAAAGCAATCACGCAACAAGAACGTGGAACGATTTGGGTAACGCGTCAATTAACCTTCGATATTGTCTAATTGAGGAATGATAAGCGGGCCGAAAAGTCACGTCGCCGAAAACGAGTCCTTACTCGTTTTCGAGGAATCTAATGGAGGGTCTTAGTCCTGCTTCTCAGTTCGGATTCTGATGCTAGGGATTTGATCTCAGTGATTAGCCATATTACGGTTTACGGCCGCGTTCTTATTTAATAGTCGCGTTTAAATACTGTAAAACCGTTGTTCCGCGATATTAAGTCCTTTTATTGAATAAATCAGTAGTAATCCTAGTATTCCGTGTCGCGTACATTATTCTGTACTGCCTACCCTCGCGAAGGGTTCGGCATCTCAAAGCCGCGGCGCAAGGTCGGAGAACCCTCGCCTTCCGAAGGTTCACGCTACTGGGTTCTTTAGTTTCAAGCGTATAACGAATATCATTTCGTTACAGATATATAAGGGTTTTCCAGTGTATAATAATCAACTACTGTGTCAGCGCTGCGAAAAAGTTCGGAAGTGCGATCGATGTATGTGAGACAGGCTTATGCGATTAATGTGTGTGCGTGCGTGTACGTATTAGGCTTAGGTTGTACGACGAAATATAATAACTCATTTCATTCGAAAAATTTCTCATCTCATTCAATGTTGTGATGCAATTTGCATTAGAATTTGGAATTATAAAGTATGATGAGAGCGAGTAAGTACGTGCTTTGAGTGCAATCGAATCTTCACCAAAAAATAAACAGTAGGTAAAAATTACTTGAAGCGTGGTTCATATTGCTGCATCTGTGAGATAATAATTCCCATGAGTTTGGTAATTTTTCTCTCTTACAGCAGGAAAATATATCGCGTTCTCAGGTAAGAATTGTTACTCTTTTCTTAAATTTTAATGAAAGTTACGACAATTTTTATTCAATGTCATTTTTACCATACTGTTGGCAAAGTACAAGGAACACTGAATTTATCATACGTTTCCCGTAAAGTTTGGCAACTTTTCCCGAGGTTTTAAGAATTTCTCGCCACTTTTTTCTCCCCGTGTAGTCGTTTGTTTTAAAGTTAAGCAACAGGCGCCAAAATTCATTTTGATCTATAACCATTTTTTATTTGATAAAAACGCACCTTCATAAGATGCTTGCTGCTCTCAGAGACGGAGAGTTAAGTTTCAGTTTTCAAAGTTTTATCTGACATTCAGTTTTAGTGAGTTTTTTGGAAGAATTTCACTTCCTTATTTATATGATCTTACTTATGATTATCTCACAGTATTTTCACAATAATATATACAGGAGTTCTGCAATAACCTTACATGATTTCAATAATATGCACTCGTATTCAAATGAAACTTGGCGGGTGAAGTGAGAAATCGCTTGTCGGGTGAAGTGGGAAATGCCCAAGTTGGAAATATAGTAGATAGAGGCGCTGTTGCGTCGCGCTTGTGAACGGCCAGTATATTTGAAATATGCCAACATGACTAGCGGCTATTTTACGTGCACGCATTGCGATTCCGAATATTCAGACAACGGAGAATAATCGATTCTCACATATCTTTTTTATCATCCCGGCTGGAAATTGAAACCTGGCGATGCAGTGGCCCTGTCTGGATTTTGCCCACTTCCATCGGGGCCCTGGCAGGGGTAGCCCACCCAGGCCCTTGACAGAAGTGTAATGCTCAATTTGGTGTGGCCCTGGTTAGGAATGTCTAGCCTGGCCCTACTTGAGTTTTTCTAGCCAGGTCCCCCATGGAAAAATGACGTTAGAAAGGCACGATCGCCAATGGACGAATTCGCTCCAATTTTTTAGAATTGTCAATTATTTTTAAAAAAAAACGATAAAAATGTAATTTGGCGGTGTTAAAGTCATCCCGAAGTGAACATTATTACTTTAATAATTTTGGTGAGCTATATACATTTTTATCGCAGGAAAAATTGCCACCTACAGTACTCGAACCCCGGACCGTACGCTTACTAGCTATGTACACACGCCATTACCCCGTGAGACTCGCTGCTGAAGATCAGCCACCTGATCGAACATGTGCTGAACATGATAATACCCTGTGAATATTTCGCCTCACAACTATTTGTTTATTGAATAATAATATCTCTACATTTTTACATCAAATGCTATTCATTATTACAAATAAGAATGAATATTCATGATGAACAATCGAAATGTGCAATTGCTCTCAAACGATTGCGAAATATTTACATGTTTCGTGAGCAATGTTGAGATGAAAATAATTATGCAACAAATTTGTTGATTAATATTGATTATGCAACGTCGAACAAATGAATATCGATTTATTCCAGCTAGAATTCATCATAAGCGGGCCTGCCAGGGTTTTACTGGGGAATACCTATTTTGAGGCAAATCCGTCCAGGGCCATT
>JABFQM010002504.1:0-14874 GCA_022816865.1 Zelostemma sp. ZL-2020 | reverse complement strand
ACGGGAATAATCCGCAAATTTTGCCGTCCGAGACACACGCCTGGAAACTCTCTCTCATCTCTTTTAGCAAATAAAGCAGGCTTTAAAAAAGTGGCACGATTTAATTTCGTACACGAAACGCGTAAGCCGCGGCGATGTTGCGCATAAGTAACCGAGGCAGGCGATTCGAGTGGAAATCAATTACCGGTAATTTGTTTCGAGGCGAAAAAAAGGATCTGTTTGTTATCGGGGAGACGTCGAAAGAGCGCTTCGAATCGATAATCGCTTGTTCGAAGCAGAATAAACAAATGTTGAACCGAGCGCAATGACAGTACGGATATGTTTTTTTGAGTTGCATCGTTTCTCCGCACCTTGGAACTTTTTAATCACGCTGAAAAAAAGTGTAAGACTTTGATTGCACCTGCGTTTAATTGATTCGACGACAGGTTTTAGGCTTTTATTTTGATTTACCCAGCAGAATCAATTTTTTATTGTATAATAGGAAATAGGATTCAATGCACGAGCGGAACCTTTCTTCGGTGTCCGGTGAATCTTTGTACTCGTTTTTTTCGCTCGGGGCCAAGAGATCAACAAAGACACGTAGCGATTTCTGTTCCACTTTCTTAGCAGATTACACTGTTACGAAGTCAGCTTTCATTTTTCACTGTCAAAGGTCCATCGATCGATAAGAGCCTCGAAGCAGTTGAGAAAGCCGGAGCCCAGAGAACTCAATTCTACGAAGCGGCTCCTTCGCGGGGCTGGAATCGAGGGGAATTTCATCGGGGCAGGTCACGACTTAGTCAATTCGGGGCATTATATATATCCACGTGTCTGCGCGTGACGGTTTTAGCGAGTGGAATCAAGGTACAAACGTAATCTTCATTCTTTCACCGCCAGGTGCACTTTTCCTACGGCGCATTATGTGGGCGTTTTATTCGCAGGCCCTCGTAATGGGGTCATTGCATGCGGGCATATTCATTTCATATTTGGTTATGGCCGGGATCATCAGTCGAGACGGCCCGATGCGGGGTAATCGCGAGTGTAATTAAGCGAAAGGAGCTTGAGAAACGGCGTGCGTTCGCACTCGAGGCGTCAAAAAGTGAAAACGCTTCAGCGAAGAAGACGTCCGGATTGCATGCAATTAATTTCGTCGAGATCTGCTCGAAACGTTTCGTCGAATGTCGCGCTGCGAAAGAGGGTCGGGGCTTTATTTTCCCAGGAAACGAGGTAGTTTTGCAAGCGCAGCGCGTTCGAGATGCAATGATAGCGCGGCGCGCGTAGCAGCTGTTGTTCATGATAGCGCGAAAGAAGAATTTAACGTGCTTCAATGACGAAGGAGCACTTACAATCTCCCGTGAGCTCATGCACGTTTTATACCTCTCGGCGCGCGGCATATGGCGCTCTAGGATTTTTGCCTTTGGCTAATTATTCGTAATACTCGTCCAGCTGGGAAAAACATTGCGGTAGTTTTTTATTATTTTTTCGAGAAAAGGCAGCCTGAAATATATTCTTTTCCCTTATTCGATTTTTGGGATGGGAAACGTTGTAATCGTTAATAAAAAAATATAAAAATGTAATGAAAAATAGAGCAAAGGGCAAACATAAAATATTGGGATTCCACATTTGGTTCGAAGGCAACAATGTGCCGTGTATGGAGTTCGCATTCATCTTCTCATTAATCAAGATTCTAAATTCAGCCAAGACAATGGTCATTAAGACGACGCGTTTTATGAATAGATGATAATCACGTCTTCAACGGCGCGTCATCCGGACATTATCTGCGCGACCACCTCGGCGAGCATTGTTCGAGCTGGTCTAAATGGACGGAATCGCAGAACCCACCCCTGCTCCTTTCGTAATAAGATACTCGCCATCTTCGTATGTAAATGCTCCGGCCATTCATTACGTTCTTTGAGTTTGAATGATTAGGCCTTGGCTGGAATCTTTTCACGAGCAGACCAGAATGCTACACGTCCCAGATCTCGATACGTAAAGTAAATGTCCCAGATTCTCGCGGGTGTGTCCGGTGACTACAGTTTGAATTTTTATTCGTGTTAAATAAAACAGAAAAGAAAGCGTCGCTTGAAATGTTTCTGAATCTTGGATCGCCGTTCATTGGGACATTTAATTTACATTGCATAAGGCTTGCGATTTGCCGAAGTAGAAAACTGTTGGAATCTTTCGTTTTGCGCGTGATTGAAAAAATGGGATACACCTACGTTTTCTATAGTCCCGAGCGAAAATGGTTCGGCCAAGTTTTATGGTTAATGCGAGTCGTGCAGCTGTCCGTTACTGACACCCCCGCATCCGAATATTCAAATTAGCTGACATGTTACTTTCATCCGGGGCTTTTTTATATCGCAAAAAAGTGCAGTCCAAATACATTGCTTCGGCGTCGATCGTAGGCGTAACAAGGAAATGCTCTCGTTTCGAAAGACAACGAGAAATGTGAGATTTATGTGCCCTCCGCGAGTAATTTAGAAATGATTTCGTTCCACTTTCTCCCTGCAGGGATGCGCTCCCTGCGAAGGTAAATAAAAAGGAGTCGAAGAATAGTAATTTATTCGAGAGGTGGGATGTTCCATCGAGCGCATTTGACGATACTCGAACCGATTAGAGCGAGTTCTGCTGGAGTTTCCTGTCCCTCGTCGAGGAAGAAGCGACATTTACGACGCGCGACCGGTGTCAGGGCGAGAGAAACGAAGCTGGGTGGTCCCGCGGCTCTTGGAGGATTAATCGGTCGCGTCTCGAGGACGTGGTATAAATTGGGCTGCGCACCGTCGTGCCGTGGTTACCAGCTTTCGCCGGATTACAAATGCCCAGTGTTTCGGCCCTTAACATCATTGTAGATGGATATCTCGATGCTCTTTCGTCGAAGAATTGCTTCTGGCCTCTTTCGAGTGACTTTGATCGAGGCACAGAACATCGGGAGTGAATCTTACTGTCTTCGAGTCGCGATTGCAACCTGCGCTTGTTTCAATCTCGAAAAAGCACGCTGAAATGACACTTTTACTTTTTCATCCACCGTATTCGTTCGGGCGATTAATTGCAGTTGAAATTAATGAAAATCGAAGGAAATTTCGCTTGTTTGGACATTGATTCTATGTCCATTAAATTTGGATTTCATCCAATTCCATACATCTGCTATGAAATATTTTAATGCATAATGTTTGTTTGAAAAATCTGGGTACAAAAGGGAAAAATAAACAATATGTAAATCGTGAGGTAAAAGACGAAACAGAGTTTTTAAAGTTGTTTATTTCCACGCAGAAACGCATTCCGCGTTATTTGATACGCTGCATTGATAAGGACTAATAAGGCTCATCATTGTCACGGTGAAAATAACAATTCTCACTTTGCATTATGTTCGAACTTTGCCTCGAAATAAATCATGCGATAGGCGTTAGTCATAAAATCATTGCGTAGATGTGTATGTTTCACGAGACAAGCGTAAGAGGTTTGCAACGTTGCGCGCTATACTCATGCAAAACAACGTGCTCACACGGTGTCCGACAAATGACAAAACCGATGCGTGTGGCCTCATCTCAGCGTGGGTGTCTATTGCCGAGACGAGAACCCGGCGTCACTCGGACGTTAGAAAAAAAGCCCGATAAATGAGAAAAAGAAAGGAAAGTTGCTCGACGCCGAGAGCGTCGAATCGACGTTCCGGTTGAGGACGCTTCTTCGCGCCTTCGAGAGGACTATTATTCTCAGAAAATAAATATTGCGGAAGTGGCTTTCTCGCGGAGCCACACGAAAGGCGACGCGAATTTTCCGACTGCACACAATGCGATGACGTTGAAGGAGAATCTCCTTTGAGTCGTAATGCCTGACAATTGCAGACTTCCGCTTTCTCAAAAGCACTCGAAAGACCGTCCCAATGTACACTTGGGTGTTTTTTTTTCGGCTGCGGTTTGGCTTCGTTTTGTCACCTTTACAACTTTTCTCGACACTTCCATCGTTTTGCTTTTCTGTGCAGTTTGTGGCTTCGTGGGTTCCTTGAAAAGGATTGAACCGCGAGTTACCGAGGTATCGAGTATTGGCTGCGGTAGAGTTGGCGAAATAATTGCGCTCGTCGCGTGTTAAGGAAACTGCTAAAAAAACCGTTTCCCTTGGACTTGCGGAATGGGAAAGTGTTCCGTAGTTTTTTCCCCCGAGAAAAGCAACTTTTTGCTCGCGCTCGTGTGCTCTGTCATTAATACTTAACTGACAATTATTCCATAAAACCGCGAGCAACCTTGAATTGAAAATTTATTGTAAAATAATCTCGTTTGCTGGATTTCATGTAATTTTGTCTTTAATTCACGCCGTTTAAGACGCGCGTTCGTTGTCATGAAATATGAGCTCGGTAGAATAATTATAAAACTTGGTCGTTATCCAGAGGCGATACTTGGTTACTCGGGGGTATTTAATTATCAAGGACTCGCAATTTACGTAATGACTATTGAGCCGAAAAAGTACAAAAAGCCGGGCCACTCTTTTCTCTTCTCCGGCTCGGCGCGAATGAGTTGAAAGCTTTAACTCTTCGAGCAACTGCAGTTTATCAGTGTCATTATCAAGATTCGAGATTTAAGATACGTTTCGCACTTTGTGAGTCGGAATTACGATTATAGTACTTCCCGTCATTGCGGGGATCGAGGATTTTTACAAGATCGTTAATAATGCCTTGCGCAGGATCCGATAACTGATTGGTATCAAACTCGACCATCCAAGTATGAGGGAATTTCACGACCGTGCCATCAAGGGGCTTCCTGCTGTGATCCCCGAGCTCGATGCGATCCTTTAACATTAACCGATGCGTAAAAAATCGATTGCTGCGAGAGTTTTATCCCGCTATTCAGCGGGCTCGCAAAATATCGCTCTCCAATCGTAGTAAAACGTTGTTACGTTCGCTAATTTCGAGCATTCCGTGCACTTTTCGCGACGATAATGAAGGGCGAAACAAAGTAAACGAGCGATAGCGATTCGAATTTTATGCCTCTTCGCGTGGGCGTTCGAGATCCTCACTAAACACCTGTCGCAATTTTCGCGCGAGCTTCAAGTTACGGGCGACGGGCATAATCGTAAATTCACTCGGAATTCATCAATTTATATAAATTGCTGGGATATAAATTATTCGGCGCGCTGCATATTTTATTCCAACAGGTTTTCGACGAGTCCATTCGAATGATAATAGGTGAAAACAAATTATGAATTCATGAAGAGAAAGACGGAGAGACTGGGAATTTTATTTACGCGGCGTCTTTTTTCTCGATGCTGTAATGTCTGCGAATTATTATGTATTAATGATTCGACGATGGGAAGTCTCGCGAAAATTGCCGGCACAATTTTTATGGTTCTTTACAATTTTTGTAATTTTATTGCGATGAGAACTGTTTTTTTGAACGTGTTCTAGTTTCAATTTTCCGGTTCACAAATTTAACAAGTTTTACCCCATTTTCCACTACAACAGAGCTTGTTCGTTTTTCGTTTGAGGTCGTTATTGAGCCCGAAGCGACGCAAGTTCGTTGGCAAGCTACGTCAGATATACATATATGCATCTCATGCTCGGTTGTATGGCACACGTGCTGTCCATTCGACATTCATCTGCCGTTGACAATAGCCTTTTCGCTGACAGCTTGAAAGGAAATTGGCCGCCGGACCATATAAGGATGTAAGTTGCTTTCATGAACGAGACGTCCGCATGCAAATAAATAAGTCGAACTCGCCCCAAAAAGGCATCTGTTGAAAAACAATTCCGAAGCGACTTGCGCGCGAAACTCGACGTAAAACAGAGGGATTTTCCGACAACGCGAACGCTTTTTAGACAAATAAATAACGACGAAACGGAGCTTTCCGTTCGAGGAAAAGAGAACTCGCTATTAAAGGGTTGCCCGAGGGGTTGCTATATCATCTGGAAAACTAGAAAATCTGGAGAAGTCTACAAAAACTCCAATCAGGGACAAGTCAAGGAAATGTCGGAGAAATTAATGATCGGTTTCCGAAAAATGTTATAATGATCACTAGAAACCTGGAATATTACAAAAAACTATACAACTTATCCCAAAGTTTTTTTCAAAAAAATACAGAACGAGTTATGGAAACAATAAAGTGATCCAAAAAATTGGTAGTAGTGATTTTTTGTAATTTCTTATCGGTTTGCAGAATTTTGTAAGTTTCTGACAATTTATGTCATTCTTTTTCGGTTTTTTGCAACTCATGTTGTAACTTTTCTAATTTACGCCAGAATATATCGACATAAATTTGTATTAATTTTATTGTGCTTGGTTATATCTTTTTAAAAATGTCGAAATCGACAAAAATTATCAGACATCGAAAAACGTTGCAGATAAGTGCCATTTCTTATGTAAACCATTAAGAACTGCAACAGATTACGAAGAATGCCATATAAGTTTGTCTAATATTGCTTGAATTTCGATCGAAGAATGATAAAAAAATTGCATCTCCATTTACTCCTTTATTCAATTATTTTGTTATAAACGGTTCGGAAATTGAAGACACGGTGAAAACAATGGCAACCTTTAATGAATAGATCGCTAAAATTAATGTAATCTTTAAATCTACAACGTTGCCTTGAAAATCGTCTTGTAATCAAATAATCCATTAAAAATAATTGGACACGACCCTCTATAGCAAGTTGATAATTAAAAAAAAGTTATTGCAAGTAAAAGCCTAATTCTCCCAGTGTTGACGCTCCGAAAAAATCACATTCCGGTCTGAAAAACCTGGCAAAGTCCGGGGATTTTACATAGAAATTCAAGTACGAGCTCGTATTCATGCAACAGTCCAGTGCAAAGCTGAAATGGAAAATGGGTACATTTTATGCACGACTCGCCGGAGGCTTCATGAAATTTCGCTTCCTCATTTACAACTGTCTGGAGCGCGTATGAATTTTTTAATATCCTAACCCGGCGGCTTTATTCAGAGCCGGGAATCTCAAATGGCTACCGCATTGTTGCTCACGCAGTGCGCTACAAATCGACAAGCTCGGTGTTTTTGTGCGCTTTGCGCACGCTCACGCACACGAAAGCGCGAGCACGGTGGATGCAAATGGCAGAAGGCCCGAGACAAAAGTGTTTGCTCGCGCAATTTGCGGTCTGTGGTCATCCCGAGGCAGCGGATTTCAATTATGAGTCTTCAGTATCTGACAGACGCGGTTCCGAACCAGGGAGGCGCAGTAGCTCATTCGAAATTCGGTAGCTCTCTACCCAGAGCGCCTCGCGGTAATGAAACATTCACAGCGCACCGCAAATTGCCCCGCGCTCTCGCTCGTATACATCATGAATTTTTGCCGGCCGCGCAAAAACCGAACGTTTTCGACCACCCTTTATTCTTTTCTTTAAATTTATCTCCCATTCGAAGGCGCGCGGACTCGCGTGGCCGACGCAATAATCTACCCAAACGAGATTTCGCGCCGAAACTTTACCGGCGATTTTTCACCTTTCTTTTCGCGTTTTTTCGGTACGCCAACTTTCGAGTAATTTATGCAACGTTTCAGCGGGATTTCACATTTGCGCATTACGTTAATACTCGTTACGTCGGGCTGACAACCTGCAATTTGGCGACACGCAAAAAATGAGCAATTTGTTTTTAACTTAAATTTCAGCAACGTCGGCGCAGTAACTCGCACGCGTAATTCGGACAAGTTTAAACGGAGCTTTTAAAAAGTGTAATTCTCCGTGACGAATTGTTTGGAAATTGATATTCTTGTACTCGTTCTTTGCCTCGAGTGTACACGAATGTCGAGAATAGAGCGGTGCCATTTTTGCGACTATCGAAAAATGTTACGACGGCCTCGTTTTTTTCCACCTTTTCGCGAAGAATTCGCGTTTCAACGACGTCGAATTCCGTGGGCTTTTATGAAAGAAAAAAAAGCATTGCGGGGCATTCCGAGAGGTACGGTAATTAGCGCGATATTCGCTCAAGAGACATTCCGACTAATTGGAAATCAAACCAGACCGTACAGCGATCCAGAATTTCCACAAACAATTAACAATTTGCTGCTCCGGTAAAAGGCATTTTTCTTTTTTACTTATAATTTTTACGACGCGAGAGCGCGGGCGCGGGCAAGAGACAGTTACAAAAAAAGGAGGCAAAGAAGTCGAACGAGACCAGTGCTCAGAGCACATCTGCCGCTTGCCTCATAAACGAACTTGTAAATCAAGACACGCGTGCTCGGCAAAAGGCGCTCCTGGTGGGGTATGCACGTACGGCGTATAAGCCCGTGGAAGAAGTCTCGAATTATAAATGCGGGCACGGTTAGCGCGGCTCGATCGAGTCCTCCCACCGGAGACCACTTCCGATAAACAATCCTCCCCATCGTTGCTGCGCATTCAGAAATGCTATATAAAGTTCGCATTATGACAACCGATTAAGTTCCCTCCGAGGCTCTAGTTCCCCGCCATTTGAAAAATTAAAGAGCAACTTCTCGCAGCCGAAGGCGGGCTCGATCTCCGATGCTGATAACGTACGCGCGCGGACGTTTGCGAAATTACACGGGTATTTGTCGTTCCCGATATAAAGGCACATCGCGCCTGATATTTCAAATGGGCATCGAATCGAAAAGGTGATCAGTTTTCAATTCGAACATGGGAATTTATGCGGTTTTGTTTGTCTGTACATTTAAATGCAACGAAAAAGTCGCGATGTAATCAGGGTTTGCCTTTTTTAGCGAGTCAATTTATCTTTTTGAATTTTTCCATGAATTCAATAGCTTGGATATTGTTTATTCGAAATCACCATGAATTGGATGGGTTTTTTTCGTAATCCGCGAGTCGAATAACGACGAGTTGTTAAGCGAGTTTATGCTTTCATAAAAATTCAGTCCACCGACTGTTCAATCGAATAATTTCTGTTTTTCATCTGCATTCCCCGGGCATTCCACTGCTGTATAAACCGCGTGTACGTCTGTCATGCTGTAGCGGTGCCGGATCGCAGTGGGGGAGAGAACATTATGGGATGACTGTACGCCATACGGGAGGATGTTGGGTCGGCGCGTGGGCGGCCGCAGGCACGACGCGCGTCGTGCGAACGTAGAAGCGTGTTTTCTGGATCTCATGAAGACGAAGAGGAAGAGAGAAAGGGAGAAAGACGGGGCACGAGGAATGGGGGAGGGAGCAATACGGAGCGAAGAAAAGAAATATGAGGCGAGTTTAACACGGGAAAGGATTGGAGATACCTGCGGAGTAATGCTAATCCTCGCCAATAGATTTTCTCGGGACGGGGATCGATACTATTTCCCACTGGTTCATTAAAGCAACGATCGCTGGCGATTTAAATGAAGCGTTCGAAGTAATGTATTACACCGGAAGGTCAGTTTTAAGAGGATAAGGAATACATAATTCGGGCTCTATTGGAATAAATAATTGCCGCACTTTATTGCCGCTGGAAATAAACGTGTTTGTTACTTCGAAAATTAACTAAGTAGAAACATATTTTTCGTGTTGGTTTATTCACACATTTATGTTTGGGAAAAGTTAGGAAAAAGGGAAAAAAATCACAATTAATTACGAGCAATTACAAAAACTTGGGATAATTTATTATTCTGCTACGAAAGATTCGCAAGAAAAATTAGATTAGAGAATTGAATTGGAAAAAACTTTCAAGTCTCGATCGAGGTTTGCAGCTAATTAATTTATAAACACAGTTTTAACTTAATCGACATGGAATTTATTATGAAGTTTCTGGAAATTTCAACTTCTTCTTGACTGAAAACTTATCCCGATAAGAAAACTCGGTAATTATTTAAACTTTTGTCGAGAGAAACAATTAATCAAGCGCGCGGTTAATTAAAATCTGCAAACATTCCCACGTTCTTTATTCGATGGGAGCGTTATTTTTTTTCTTTCGCAATTTTTATATCTAATTTATCGGTGAATAAATAAGAAATAAAAAGTTTCTTCTGTTCGCTTCACCCCACATGACCGCGTCGTGAAGGATTTTAAAGGTGAGGTCACTTAGCTTCGGGGCTTTTTATCAGATAGAGACGGATCGAAGAATTCCTGAACTATTTCAAGCCCCTGCTCACGTGTATATCCGTCCAAATGATGGAAGATAAGGCAATCCGGATGTCAAGGTCTTGACTTACGTTAAGGATCAGGCCACACGTTTCGCTCTTACCACCATTAGTTGGGCTGTGGGAGAGGGCGAGCATCAAGGACATACGTGCGACACACTCGCTTTCACGTAAGCGATTCCAGGGGGACGCGCTGCCTCGGCACTTGTATGCTTCTTAATCCTTGACTAATCGGGGCGTCCATTGTCAATATTCATCAGTGAAAAAGTACACATTTTCTCTCTCCAATCCCCATTTCATACGGTCTTTATACGGAAAAAGAATTTCAGATTAACTTTTCGAAGCACCGCAAAGTCCACTTGTCCTCTTTTCGGCTCAAATCTGCCGGGAACTTTCCCAACTTTTTCTAATCTCCGCAAAAAAGCGCTCGTTGGAAAAGTCGTTTCCAAGTTTTCGGGGTACGTCTTCGTTATCTCTTATGACAGCGAGCGTTCTTCGGTCCGTCCATTTCCTCGTTTTCGTGGGGGGAAAAAGTTGAACTTTTGTTATCTGGAACATTAGCAAAGGGTTAAGGAGCCTTGCCCGTTGAGTATCTGCTCGATCTACATGGGTTACGAGAAGGTGCAAGTGGGGCGTTCCACGTCGAAGCTCCGCGTATCTGCATCGCTTCCTTTTCGTTTTCGTTTTAAACAATGCGATATGATCCTGGGTATTTGCTTCGTAAGTGGACGCATGTTACTTCTGGAACATAAAAAAAGTCTTTGCTTAGACTTACACTCTTTCTAGAGTGCAATTCCAGTGAAGTGAAAAGAATTTAAAGAGAGCGCGCGTTACCTAACAAAAGAAGGATTCCGATTTAAAATTCTACAGAAAAGACTGAGTTAATTCAAAGCCAAGTTCAGAACTGTGTCGCTATTCTCAAGTTGCAGCAATCCTTTTTTTTCATACTCGAAAATAAATACTCTCGGCAATGCAAGGCCGGAAATTTAAGGCGACATATCTCAGGGTCTTTACTGCTCGTAAAGAGGAAAAGTAATAGATACACCGGGGGACAAAAGGGAGTCGCAATTAAGTTGTACCAAATCTGCGATTGAGTGTCCTCGGAATGTCGGGGGCTCCGGAGCCATAAACGTCCTCTCCGCGGTGCTTCCCGCAATCTATGTACGTCCGAGGATAACAAATTTTCAGGTCGTCGGTCGATGGCTCCGGGTGTAATTCCTCCGGTTTTTATGTCGTGGGTGGTAGCGACAAACGAGCCCTCCGCGTTGTTGTTTACGGCAGCTCAGCGTATATAACACACCTGTACTCGTCGGCGTCGCTTTGACGTATTAAAAAATTAGCTCGAGGTCGAAGCACGCGCTCGATCGCGCATTACTATCGAGCACGATCGAGCGCTGAGCAATTTCCCCGGAAGGTCACGAGGAAAGCGATGCATAAAACGTGGAAAGAAAGGCAATGAGAAACGTGACGATTGCGGACTCAATCAATGGTTCTCGATGAGCTTCGGGGATCGTAAATGCAACGAGGCAATTATTCGGGCGCTTTAATGAAACTCATCGAAACAATTGATCATTGCGATCGATACCGAGTGAAAGCGGATTTCACGAACGGCCACGTCAGTGGTCCAGCGATAGGTGTGATAAATGCAATTATTTACGCTCGATTACGAACACTTGCAGAACGAAAGTTTGTGGCCTCGCGGGTCGATTGAAATCATACAGATCGAAGGGGGATCTTTCGGGCCGAACGCGGGCTGCTCGAATTTTAAGCAGATTATCGACTCGTCGTAAAATCAGCCGAAAGTTCGGCCAGCGTTCTTCACCCTCTTATTAAGTATCCGTAGATCTCCGCGAGGGGAATGTATCCCTCGCGCGATCGAAGATGCGCGCGAGAGGAATCGCACTTTTAGAAGCTTGTACGAGAAAATATATGACTCACTCCGGTGAAAAATATTTCTGCTGGGATAAAGACGTTGTGCCTCATGTAGAATTCCGCACTGTCAGAACATCTTTCCAGTCTTATATGGCACGACTGCATTCGCACAAACGCGTCTTCCGCAAATTTACTTTCTCGACGTTGACGCATCTACCAGCGTACGTATATATCACGTCATACCGAAAGTCCCCTCTGGCTTGAATATTCTGTTTCGGGATACGTACGATATGCAGGGACCTTGTACGTGTGTGGGGTAGATATGTCTACCAAAGCAAAGAAAGTCGTCGAAATAAATTACGATCCCGAGCAACAGGTGTAACGTTACGACGCGATAGCGTATCGCGTTACACGAGGATGAAACGAACGGTGACGAGACTAAAAAGTGCTCGCGATTGTTCGTCGATTCGGTGACCCGATTCGAGGATCCTACGGATTTGGGTGCGCTGTGAAAAAATGTTGGTTGGTCGTTTTTGGCGTGAAAATCCGGCGATGTAAATTATTCGATGATGAAAACGTCGTGGAAAAAATGCAGTTCGTGCATGGTCAATTGACGGTAATTTTTTTAGTGACGTGACCGGAAATTTCATGCCCATCCCTTTCGAGTAGTTCAAAGTAGTTTTCAAAGTGTGGACGTTCTGGTTCGTTTCGTCGATGAAAAATCGCTTCAGCGGTTTTAGTGTTTCGGGGAACGTCATTTGCTGGTGTTTGGATTGGGATTCAATGAGCGAGTGAATGGAAAAATTAATCACGGTTACGATGAAACCTTTTTCAAGTCACGAGGGGGGGATTCGTCCATTGAGGCTCGAACAACGCGCTATTGTACGGTCTAGCTGCGTTATCCTATTATTATACTCGAATCTTTTAACACTCCCACGCCAGAAGTAACCTGATCGGGATTAATTTGACCCTGACCTGCACGCCCTGGTAGCACCTGCGTGCACGAACCTAATTTCAACTCGCATCTTTCCACAATGCGCATTTTTTCATCGCCGTAGTCCACTCGAACCGGCGCAGGAAGTGCGGATCATTATTTTTCGTTTTCTCGAAAGCTCTGCTTTATCCGTTCGAGAGCCGCGCTTTGTCCCCGTTCGAAAGTATCATTTATTGATTGCCCCTTCTTCTTCCACGGGGTACGTAACGATGGTCCACCCGCTGACTCGAACCTGTGTTCTTTTAATTGGAAGCACAATCGAATCGCCGATCGAGCGCAGGTGAATCGTTGCTATTTGTATCACTGGCAGATCATTACTCATTCTTCAGTACGTGGCGATATCAAAGGAATCGGCATCGCGCAAAAAAAGGGGGAGCTCATTTTTCCCCGTTGCCGAGGTAAAAAATCTTTCTGAACTTACATGCTAGTTAGTACGCGGCTCGGACTTGGACGGATGATTTTCGAGAAATCACATCCCGGTTAATGCGAGACACGAGGATATAATTACCTTTGCAATTCGTGTGCCTGATAATAACATCAACCAATAACGAGGCCTCGCTAATGACTTTTGAGCATTACACGTGCGATTTCTATTAGCGATTTTTTCTGCTGGCTTTTAACAAGTTCTTTCAACGACTGATTTTCGTGTCCACTCGACGATCTATTCTCGCCGCTTAAAATAATTACTCTTCGACTCGTTGGAAAGTTGGCAAAATTAGAGTGGGGAGTGTTCGCTGTTGGGAGGGAAAAAAAAGTCCGGAAACACCCATAGCGTAACGAGTTCGATAAATAAGTTACCAATTACGAGGAAAGCACTTGGCGCACTGGCAAATAAATTGGATTGCATCCGAGATCCCTTTGGAGAAATCTGAAGTGTCTCGATGGGATGTTGAGAACTTCCATTTAAACGGATACCGTGGTATTCGATCGAATCTTTTCGAGCCGAGTTTGCACTGTTGCATGACGGAAGATTGTTATCTCCGGAATATTCATAAATATTTGATGAAAGCCTCCCAATTCAGCGAGACTCGTAGCCCCGTTGTTAATGAAACCTACGCGTCTCTCTTATATTTCGCAACGCGAAACCAGTCAATTACCAAACTCTTGATTTAATTTGGAAGAAGATCACTTTATTTTCGTGTGGGCATTTCTGGATTTGCATGAATCGGAGTGCGAAAACCGAAGGATCCTCTGTCCCGGATTTTTGAATTGGAAATACTGTGGTGGAAGATCGTTAGGCTTCGGCGAGCCAAGCGAAAAACAAATGGATGGGAGGCGTGTGTGAGAGTAAAGCGTTGCTCGGGATATTTAACGGCGAGGTAATTTGGGGAGATTGGAGTTGTGTGCTGGCACGGATGTGTACGGTTCCGTGGAACTTGAATTGCCTTCGCGTTATATATGACTCTAACGACCGGCCTTTCATAAGGAGAGTATTCATTTGGAGCTTAACCCCGAATCTAAAGACGAAAACTGTTTTCTTTATCCCCTAATTTAATTCGAGTACGGAAGAATTGAATTTGGGAGTGTCATAAATTAGGGGAGAGGTTTGGACAGTGGAACAAATCAGTTTGTCGATAAATTATGTGTACATGATTTTTTAAATTCTGTTTTACTGCGGAGCTTTCTGTATTTTGTGTTGTTGAAGTCTACAGATTTTTTGTATTTTGCGGTGAGGAGTTTTTTATGTCGCTTTTATTGGAGTTGAATCATTTGGATTTTGCAATTTTTACTTGCACATTTTTATGTTTAAGGTGGATCGATACTTTAATGCAAGGGCGAATTGAAAAAAATATTTATAATGCAACATAATTAATTACATTTAATATGTGAGTATAATTTATTCAACAATATCTTCTTCTTCATGAAAAAAAATACGCGAGTGAAAACATTGTACAAAAATGCTCGTGACGAACAATTGAAAATTTAAACAGTTTTTTAAAAGAAAAATGTTTATTCCTTAGTTAATTTGCATGTTCGGTTATTTATATTGTTCACAGGACTATTTGCAACAACT
>JABFQM010002503.1:0-14875 GCA_022816865.1 Zelostemma sp. ZL-2020 | reverse complement strand
CGTATCGCTCGGCGAATCATGCTCATTTGCAGCACAACGATTGTAGCTCTCGTTGATTCTGGTAAAGGATGTTTCGCGTGGAATTTATGGATTAGTTTCGTTCGCGGTCCGATAGGTGATGCTGAACATGCCGCTCGATTCTTAGGAAGGACGTCGACCTCGAAGGTAGTAGACACACGAGGCGGTAGAGAGAAGAAGCAGAGAGAGCAGAAGAGAGCTAGGCCTCTTCTTTCTACGCATTTCTACGTCTTCTGCAATAGGCTCGGGGTCCAGAGTACACGCGAGCCTCCCATTGTCGTAAATTTCAAACGTTCTAGGATTTATTCGCGAGAACGACGTTGGCCGATAAGCTACTTTCAGATATGTACTGTCCTTTGCGCGCTCTGCACGGCAGCTTTATGAAAAAGAAACTTTAGCCAAGAGCCATTGCGGTAGGGGACAAAAATCAATTTGGAGAACGTTAAGCAAATGGTATATGTACAATAGGTTTAAACAAGGGCTAATGGATTTTCCATTAGCGAGAAGTTTACTTATATGATCTTCGGCAAAATTGTTATAAACTTTACCGTTTCGAGAATTGGAAAATTAAACATTAGTTTTCGAATGCGGTATTGGGATTTCTCATCGCATCTTGATAAGTGGAACGGCGATTGGAATGCTTAGGAATTTCGAGGAAAAGAAACGTGGGCCGTAACGGTTTTTTCAGTTCAAAGGAAATCATGTGTGAATAATTTCCTTTATTCCGTTCGAATGGTTCGCGAACGCGTCTCGTCTTCACTTAAAAACTTTAAACGATGAGCAGCGCCAATCTTGAACCTTAGAGGAACTATGCGTTGTATTTCGATAAAGCAGGGATCGGATTATATGCCGACGGTAACGTTCTGCATTACCAACGAACGGGTGTTCCCCAGCGATCATTTTTCTGGCTTACCGACAGTTGGTAGTGATCTATAAAGCGCGAAAAAAGACTTTCTTATGAGCTGATAGTTGAAAGAAACGAAGAAACCAAGCGGGGAAGGCTGACGGTGAAAGTGAAAGTGCGTGTACCTGTTGCGTATTCGCAAACCATGAGTTATTGCTTTTAAACTATTCTCTTTTTTATTAATGCGACGTTTGAACATGGTAGAATACTCATTTGGTAACAACAAGAGAATAAATTCTCGTTGTACATTGCCATAAATATTTTTTAAAAAACGAGTTATAATTAGAAATTCAAGTTTTTTGTCTTGCTGAACGGATGGAATCGAAAGCGATAATGCGCGATCTAGCAACGAAAAATTATGGAAAGTTCAAATTACTCGTCGAGAACAATAGCGTATCGTATCATTGCACAAATTGTTCTCTATGAGCTATTCGAACCATTAAAGACTGTTTGCTTATTACGAAAGCTTTCGAAATTAACAGTTGGTTTGAAATTAACCATAGAGCTCGTTAACTTGACATTAACTAAAAAAAAACTTTCGACAATAATTCGGCAAATACAACTCGACCTTTGGTTGAAAAATGGCCAAGTTATAGTAATAGACTCGCCTAATGGAGAATCCTATTGAAATCAGTCCCAAAATGCGTAAATATGGTTGAGGAGCACTTAACAAAGATACGGTAAAATTACATATTCCATGTAGACGTTAGTATTAGACTATTCGTCTTACGTTATATGGGCAAAGGTAGGGCGTCATGCTTCAGGGCCTTCAGGTTGGAGGAAGGCGGCGGTCTTATATGGCACAGCGAGTTTTAGAGTCGTTTCTTTCGCCATGCGAAGGCGCGAGGGAAAAACGACGACCTCATTGTTTTATGCATGATCGTCGCGACGCGGATAAGATAGCGCCAATGTTGTGTTCGACTTTGTTGTCTTAGTTCAACTTTCCTTCATATTTTTTTCCTAATGTTGAGATTTTTTTCTCAACGACACAGAAGTCTCTTTAAGGTTCTGTAGATGTTGTCAGCTATGAGTTAATAACGAGTCAATTTTAGTAACATCTGAATTGAATGAGTAATTTCTGAGCAGGAAATTCTTATCGGCACACGAATAATTTCAGTTACGTGCGTGTGAATTTGATGTGTCAATAACTTTGAATTAATATTTGCAGTATGGAAGAAACTACAATAATCAAATTTCAGATGCCTACGGTATTATGCATCATTTTTGGACTCGCAATTCTCTTGTTTAAAGTTGATCTTTGGAATAATTTATTGTTAAATTCAATTTTCGTTGACGCAACTCCAGAGATAATAATAACTCGATATAAAGTTTATATCAAGTATATAGAATGAATCGAATTTTGAGTCAATTTTGAGTCAATATTTATTACACAAACGAATGAGATGTTTATTATTAGCCAAAAAAATAAGTGAGTCAATATTTCCCGTGCAAAAATATCATTACAATTAATGATATAGAATCGATTTAATATAATGAATATTTTTATAACAAATTGTAAGACAATTTCGAGTTAAACAATGAACTCGCGTTAAAAGACGACGAGTGATGAAAGCATGAATCGCAGCTGCGATGTTTTCGCAAATTTTCGAGCCACATTTTCTTGAGCATAAATATTTACGGGCCAGATAAAGAAAGCAAAGATTTCAGATAATGACGCCTGACTAACCGACGGTTTCTTCAAGAGGGCGGATCCGTCCTCCCTTCGAACTAGTGGATTCGAGGACCATCTGCCTTCCTTCGCGTTTTTATCCCATTATACGTGTAGGCACAGCGGATTAAACCGCGCTCCAAGTGGGCGTATTGGATGGCGCGAACCCTTTCACTTTTCATCATTTTATGAACACCTTTTTCCCTTCGAAGGCCAAGGGTTGCGAACCTCGTGCAAGTATCAGGTGCCAAACAACGCGCGTTTTCACGGTCATTTATTTCACGGTATGATGGATCATGTTTGTTTCCAAAATGCGTATTAATACCAAGTTTCCTTCAACGTTTTCCAACTTTACGTGGAATTCACAATAAAGAACTCATCTGGCAAACATAATATTGTAACGAAACAATAACAAATTTTTCTCATCAACCTCTACTTCCTCCAGCCTTTGTCACCAAACATTGTTACCAAAATGCATCAATCAGGAAGATACTAGATATCTTTCCTTTCATCGTCTCATCCCCTTCCGTTGTTCAAACAATAGATCGGAAGTTCCGATAAGTCCGTCATTCATCGGGTGGCAATTAGACAAAGGCTCTTCAAAATTCTGTAACGCGAGCGCTCGCCAAGAGTACTCATTAGAAGCAATGAAATTTAATATTACTTTTGATACCACAGGAAATCTCGAGATTACTCGAGCCTTGCTTTCCGCGCACGAGCCACGTTTCGTCGATTTTGGTTTCTTTGAAAAGCGACTTGCTACGACTGTCGCAGCAGTGAATCAGCGAAAAGTGTCTGAAAAGTAAATGACGCTGTAGGAAATCATACGCAGCCATGAATGAACTTATATGAACTCCTTCTTGCGATTCATTTCTTAATAATTCATTGACCGTTTCTGAGAAGACATGAAAGCCAAATGCTTAAAAGGCTCGGAAAGCGAGAGCGCCAGTTGTGGCCCGCGAGACCTCTCTATGAATATTGATACCGGAAATTCGCGTTCAATGAATTTTCTCGTACGGCATGCATTTTATTCGCTGGCGTCCGAGACGCCGAAGGACTTCGTCCGCCATTGTTTCGCTTCGAATAACAAAAGATATTTTATAAATATTTTTCTACGCTGCGATATTATGTATGTACAGCGTCGCTGCTGCGTTGATTATATGAAGTGTATAGTTTCTTCTAGTCTTCAAATGTCAGATTTCTAAGAGAGAAGACGCAGCTTGCTCGTAGCCTTTTTTCTGAATAATGATCTAGTAAATGTTTAATTTTGAAACTCATTAACGCAATCTTGAGACAATTAATTCTACGGAATTGAAGACATCGAAGTGTTAATCACATGGAATTTTTTGGGTAAAAATACGGAGAACTGGGTTTCCGAAACAGGCTTTTTATTCAGGACGAGTTCTGCATTTGCTGAATGTTATATGATATTGAAATGGTAGAATGCGGAGGTATTTGCAGAATCGTCGGTTTTCTGCAACTACAACGTGTCTCATTACGAAAATTGGAAGCGACGTTTATTTTTGCTGTTTCTACGTAATTGCAAGCGATGTACATATGTATACATTATCAAGGGGAAAATGCTTAATTTCTTGATCCCTCCGAGACTAAGTTGTAATTAAACCGAGCAAGAAACTTTAATCTTATTATATGTATACATTACTGGTTCCATTTTTTCACATGTTTGGAATTAGGATTTTCTACTCACCGAAAATCGATAGAACTAATCATTGACTCTTACCTGAAATAAAAAGAAACATAATGTCTTGAAATAATTTCCGATTTATGTATTTGAGAATATACGAAAACAGAGTTGCCACAGAATTGGAAAATTGGGAAAAGTCATGAAATTTTGTATAAAATTCAAGTTAAGAGGAAACCGGAGGTCAACATCTCAACAAATATTTTCGTGACGAGCAGAGACGAGAAAAGTTTACAGAAAAAATTACATTTTTAAACTCGGATCCATCAATGTCACTGGTTTTTTCATTTCCTTTGAATCGTTTTTTCAAATTCCAAAAGGGAAAAGTTGAATAGTAGTCACTGCTTTCGTACTTTTGGTCCTATATTTATTTACTTACTGTGCAATTTTGTGGTTTTCGGAAGAACGAAATTGCTCACAAAATGTTAGAAAAGAGTTGGAGACTGTGAAATTTCATTTACGGCTTGACAAAATGTCTCCATAAAATTTAATTTTCGATAACAAGAACAAATTTTTCCTCGTGTATAATCCGAAATGAAATAAGATTGCGAAAGAATTTCTCACAGAAATGCGATTGTATTTAAAACGATTTTTCCGAAATATTCAGTCAAATTACTTTTTTCAGACAGAACGGAAGTTGAACATTTTTATGATTATGTTTATATTAGAAGAATTCATAGAGAAGTGTAATAATTTTTTAAGCAATATTCGTATGAGTAGAATCTTTTAAGTATACTGTGAATCCCATATTCCTGATTATCAAGAACCATTTTCACAGAAAAATTGCGGTATCTTAAAAACGACAAAAAAGAAACCGAAGGTCAATAAGTATAATCTTGAAAAACATTTCCGTCGAATGATACATTTTTTTACGTCAAATTTCAAAATTAAGAGAACAGCAGTATTCGATTGTTCCGGTAGAAAATTTCTGAATGAAAAAAGCAAAACTTGTAAACCAATTTTACAAGACAAACGATACTCCATTTTTAATATGATGAAGAAACGATTTTCTGATATGAAAATGATTTACAAATTTGTCTGCTTTCATTCAAAAATATTCCATCAGATAGATAAAATGCCGCTGTTTTCTTAACTTTTAAATTGATAATCAAAAAACATATTTATCGCTAAACATGTTTTTTGAGGTTGTGCTAACCTCTTAATTTTTGTTGAACATTGTGAAATCAAATTTATATCAAGCTTTTTGTAAACGACAGAGTGATTTGAATCGAGTTCTGGGTTTTTGTCTCGACCAAAGAAGCATAGAAATCGAAAGAACAATAGATCTTCCGTACGACATTCATAGACAATTCGACGAATTACTTAATTCCAAGCGCTTGAGTGATTATATTGTCATTCAGACGAAATTCATGTTGTTAAACGAGCTTTATTTGTTTGTTCATCGCGTACAGAAGCACGTGAAAGAATGCGTGACGCACGATCATGAATGGATTGATCCCCGTGCATATGATTAATGTAAACGTCCTTAATGCAGTGTCCACGTAGGATCTTGGCATGGTACAGTACCTTCGCGAAACACCTGGCTGCGTACCCACGTATCTACGATCTCGCGAACGATAATCGCAAGGCACAAAGTACACATCACCGCAATTTTTTACTTACGACTTTCTACTTTCTTGCGACGAAAACATTTCTCGCGATAAAAATATAAGTACGAATTTCTCGCGCATTCGTGGAATTTGACATAAGAGACGGAGTGCAACTGCTATTCAATGGGGCGATCGATCAAGATTCGATAAAGTAGACGGAGTTTGAAAACATTAATTTATGTGACATATCGTGCTTAGAGTATCTATATGAATGCGCGTTAGTTTCCGCCGGAAAACAAAGCAAGAAAGCCAAATGATCTCGAATCGGAGGCGTGAACTGGAAATAAGGTGTACAGGTTGGTAATTCGCGTAGCCGGAGGCTCCCAAGTATCGCAAGAGGATGTCGTTACGTAAACTTTGGAGCCAAGAATTCCCCTCTTTGTGCAATTCCTTTTACGTATTGACGCGCGGCTTTCAAACCAAAAGATCTCTTCCACCTCGAATCCGCAATCGTTTTAAACTGATTCTCTGTGCTTTTTCGAAAAAGTTCCGGCTTCTTCGAACAGAGATATAATGGCGAACTTTCACCGTAGAGTTTATTCTCGCTACAATGAAACGAACGCAGCAATTATTCTTACCACGGGAGCAAACGTATTCAACAAAATACGCACCAATTGCCCGGATCCGTTCATTGGGCAATTCGCGCATCGGTGTAATTGCCGGCAATTACATCGAAGCCACGACTCTGCGCAGCGTTTTCGAATTTCACCTTTTCGCAACGTCTTCGCGGTCTTGGGGCGCAGTCAAGCAGTATAACGTTCGATACTCATTGGGTACTTCGTTGCACACACAGGAGAGCCAATAATTTGTACTTGGCCGTAATTGCGTAACGCAACGATGCGGAATGCAATAAAAGAAATGTTTCATCGCGTATCTTCATGGATTTTCAGTAGCAAGAAAGAGTTTTTTTCCCCATTGATGCTCGTCGACGTTTTTAACTTTACTGTCTTATTCCTTGATATAGAGTTAAGGGACCGTGAAGTGCGCGAGTACCGATGTTATCGCGCCGAGCTGCTGCCAAGTTTATTTACTTTGGACTGAATTTGCATGTAGTCGTTTGATGTTACAATTTTATGAGTTTTTTCACGTCAAGCAATTACGTGGGATCGGGAATGAATATGAAAAATTTAGAACTGTTACGCGTAAAAAAAAATGTAATTCCGTGTAGATCGAAATGTTGGCTCGCGTGCATGTATGCATTGATGCTGCTTGGAAATACACATTTCATACATAGTAGCATGTTTACAACGTCCTACCTGATGCCTCCTTTGAATATTAAGAGCTCAACACAGTGAGAATTCTCGAAACGATTCGCGCATCGATAAGACCAAGCGCTGTGTTTCCACAAAAGTGAAAACGGAATAACATGAATTTTAACGACGAAGCACTGGAAATGGCTCTCGCATTTGCATAACCAAAAATTTGACTTTTGCAGGGAGAGCACTTTTCTCACATCTTAAGTACATCGTAAATGTCAACGTCCAATTAGAAGCAGAGAATTTAATCTTCGAACTTTAATGTCGATGTGAAACTTTGACGATAATTTTTTTTGCTAATTAGTCGACTTTCTACAAACTTTTCTAATTTCATCTATCTCAGTTGAGCTCGTGATTTCGGTGAGAATCTTCAGGTAAAGTAATAATCATGAATGAGTTACAATCAACGATGAGAACTATGCGAAGGACATTAATGTGAACGGTATAAAAGCAGTATTCTCATCAATGGTAAAAATTGAGATTTTCTCGTGCTCCTTCTAGATTAACATCATTCAATTTCCTCGCCGCACTCAAGGTAAATTTGACGAGACGATTATTCGAATGGAAAAATCAAAGCGAAAAACATGTGCTTTAATGTCGTAATTCGCGTTATTTTTCGAGTTTCTAGCGTAAAAAATCACCGGGGTGACAAACGAGTTTTTAATTGCGATTAATTAAATACGCCGTGAATTTGTAATAAACCGCGAGGCCCGTATGTTCAAGGCAATATGGGCCACTTATCAGATTCTGAACGGCAATTAAAAATGCTGCCTCAATTAAAGTTCAGCTTGTTATTTTTTAACAGCTGAACAAATTAAACCTGATAACAACAATGAAATCGTTAAAAAAATATTCCAGTTTCTCAAGTTGGGAGTTAAAAACGAGATGAAAAATAGTTTTAGAAACGCGTGTGATGGAACTTGTAACAATAATGCGTTGAACGAGCCTATCTCATTGAATATGCGTAAGGTGTGGCGTGGGTGTACGGAGACTCGGGTAGCAGATGCGCAACAATGAAAGGCCCGTGTCGCGAGGGATCTTATGAAGTTTTGGTCCTTCGCAATTCGAGGTGTAGCGAAAAGCAAGAGTAGCAGTTGTCACGTGGCTCCAAAATTTACCGCTGGAAATGAAAGGGACACGATTGACAAAGGAGTCAACGCTACTGCACTGGGCTCAATAAGAATCAGGCTCTGAATTAGACGAGTTTTTGATTTCAAAGTCGAAATGGGAAATTTTCGGGGACAATGAGCAGAGACGAGAATGGTTTACAAAAAAATCACATTTTTGTACCCGGATCCATCAATGTCACTGGTACTTTCATTCTCTTTGGACCGCTTTTTAACTCCAGAAGAAGGGACAAATTTGAATTGTTAACTGCTTTGGGTACTGTTTGTCTTTTCTCTTGGTCTAATTTCTCGTATTCTTTTTCTTTCTGCGCAGTTCCGTGCTTTTTGGCAGAACAAAATCGTTCGAAAAATCTTGGAAAATATCGGAACTGTAAAATTTAATTCAAAGTGTGTCGAAGTTTCCCCATGAAGTTTAGTTTTTAATGGCAAGAACCACTTTTTCTTATACAATAACGAATCATCGATAAAATTAGACTGCATAAGAATGAATTCCTCCCGAAAATTCGATTGTATTTCGAGCGATTTTACAGAAATATCTAGTCAAATTGCTAGTTTTTTTTTCATAGAGAAGCGAACTTGAACTTTTTTTATGACTGCTTATTCTAAAAAGTTTGTTAAAAAGTGAAAGTATAACCTTTCAGTGAATCGAGAACCGTATTCGCAACCGAAGACTAACATAACTTCAAAAAATATCTTAGTCGATAAAAACGTTTTTTTTGTTAAAAAATTAGCAGATTAGCAGCATTTGATCCACCTAGTAGACTATTTTTAAATTAAAACGACAAAACCTGTGAACCAATTTTACAAGAACAACGATCCTCCGTTTTCGATGTAGGAAACAACGCGAGGTCGTTTTTCTCACGAAATTGGTTTACTGATTGTTAAATTGGTTGCTGTTTTTATCCATAAAGATCGTATCAAGTGGATAGAATGATGATTTTTTTCTTTCATTTCTTAAATTGAACCTTGAAAACCATATAAAGCACTAAAAATTCTTCAGAATTTTCCTGAAAAAAAGGTGTGAACTACCACTGGAGTTTTTGATCTGTCTTTGAATTTCTTTTTTGTACAATAATTTTAACGTCAAAAATAATTTTCAAAAACTAAAAATCGTCTTTATAATTCCGATACAATGTCAAATCGAAAATCTGTCAAGTAACAAGTAAAAAAATAATTCCATTTTTTCAAATCATTCAACCAACGCGACGTTTCGAACGCAACGATTCCTTTATAAGAAAATGCCCTTAATGTCAGTGCGATCACTATATGTTTTTGTCAGTTTCGAACCACCTAAATTTCCTTTTCGCAAAATTTTCCTGTCGAAAACGCGCAAAATTGTTCACCGCCGGATCGGTACTAAATAAATTCCCTGCCACATGTTGGGCGCCACCCATTCCTCGTCAAACACATGCGCGTGGAGTCTCCTTTCATTGCCTTTCGCTTCCCACGTCCCGAAGGCTTCTGGGAACGAAGGAGAACCGCCGTTGGGCAGCCAATGCCGGAGCGAACTCGCAGATCGGGTTCCTGCAGCCTTCTTTCTGAAGAGAAGAACACCGCAGCTCCCGAACCGGGGCGAAAAAAGATGCGTGCGGATAATTGTCATAATGCAAAAAAACCGCGAAGGGAGAGCGGCAGTCACAGGTAGTCATGGAAAAAACGAGATCGCATGAATGCGGCGGAACTTGGTGCACCGGCCTGTTTCGTATCTAAACGGAAACGCTTCAGGATGCGGCTTCGTAACGGAATATCATAATAGTTGAAAATGTTTGAACTTGACTGACCGGCTTTAATTCGAAAACGGAATTTCGAATCATTTCGAAATCGCGTTTTAAACAAACCAAGACAAGTTTCGTTTTGCATCGTAATGCAGATTCAAAGATTGCTTAAAATCACAGGAAAAAACGATTGCCTGTCTCGAGAATTCAACGTCGACTATTTTCTTTACGTGTTCTGCATTTTTTTCATGTTCTTATCCGTGTCTCTTGAGGTCTCCAAGACAAAACGCAGTGCCTGTATGGTCTCGCTTGGCGTAGCGCAAAATCATGTGACCGTTCTCTGGCCTCTGTTTATCCATCTTACTTGGATAACGGGGAAACGGTACCAGGTGCTCACGGAATCATCCGCCGCCATAACAGCTCGTCAATGTACGTTTTTCTCCACGTGTCATATGCTCGCGACTGTTAAGGAACCTCTCGCAAGAAATCACGAATTACGCTTGGCTCCGAGCTCACTGATCTCGCCGACGAGGAAATTCGATGTTTTTTTACGCCGCATCCTTACCTACTGTTCGGGAAAGAGGTTCGCTTTTTTTCATTCCCCGGTGTAAAAAATGAATTTGTTTAGTTTTTCGGCCGTGGGAACGCAGTTTCCCGTTACAATTGTTTCAACAATGAGAAACTGTAATTAAGAGGGTGTGTTTATCCAGGCGCCGAAGCCCTCGTAATTAATTATCTTAATGGCCGAGTTTGGGCGATAACCGGATCTCTGGCGCATGACCTGGCCCAACTTTCTCGCGCGAAAACACAGCCCACGCCGTATGGATTTTTATTCGGCTCGTCACCTGTTCATCGGCGTGGGATGATACGCGAACGGGCCCAGGTAAAAGAGGCGCCTCTCGAGAAAAGAGGCGGTGCCCTTGTGAGAAAAACACGAGATTACGCTATTATTAATAACCGTGTGAATCCGTGCCGTTCTCTCGCTCCTTTTTCAGGGAGTGTCGACCCCGGCATATGGGCCGCAGGTGCGAACGCTTCAATTTCGCTTAGCCGCTTGCATTTCGCCATTTCACCACTTCAAAAACCGGGCCCCGGAAAACAAACTCTATTTTTTCCCGTTTTTCGTTCAAACAAGGGCCTTTTTCCCATCGACCTTCGCATCTGTTCACGCAACGTTTCGAATACATTTTTTTTCTGGCTTCCCGGAAAGAACAACTTTATTTCATAATTATAGTTTCTGACTGATCACAATTTTTATTTCTTTATATTCTGGAATATAACATCCTTCGAATTCTTATGCAGTCTCATGATTTTAGACGAGTCAGTTGAATATGGAAAAAAATTAACAAATACTTGCTACGACCAAGTATATAAATTAAACGCATTGCGTTTTTAAAAAATATTTTACTTAACTCAAATTTTGAATAAGCGTTATAATTATTCATTTTTCAAGAAACGAAAAATGTGATTTTATCTCAGTGCACGTTTGTTTGAAAACATAATAAAAATTGAGCTAGATGGTTTTAATTACTTTTCACATGTTTCAGGTCGAAACAAGGAAAGGCAAAGGTACTCACGAAAATGGAATCAAGCTGTTCTTTCGAGAAGCCCCGGAATTTTCCTCTGTCCACTCTACGCACTGGTTCGACGTCCGGGATCCCATTTTTTTGGCGAAGGGGGCAGGGCCGTATAAATTTCCTTAAAACACCGGTAGCTCAAAAGACGTGCTTGCACTTCCGCTCAGCTGTCGCGAGAGCAGACCATTAGGGCCTCGGTTTAAGAAAAGGGACGAGGAGATCCTTGGGCACAGGACGCAGACATACGAGGAGGTTTCCGGGTTCTCTCTCGCATACATTATCGCTCGCTTCTACAAACGCACCTGGAGTTTTAGGACTTATTTGCAAGTACATCCGATTAATCGCGTTTTGCAACTGTTTTCGAAGCATCGGATTCGTCCCCAGTCGAGTAATCCTCTTGTATGTACCTGTCCCAATATTTACAGGGCAGAGCACACTTTTAGCTTCAAGTACGGTAAGAGAGCTGGCCTTTTTGACTGAGCGCGTCCTTTTGTGCCTGTAATGCGTGGCTAGACAACCACTTGGCTCGTAAAGAAGCTGTAATTTGCGAGAACCGAGTACAAGCTCGAAATGCCACTTAAATCTTGAGCTACAAAGAAGACACCGGGTACGTTCAAGCCGGTCCCACGAGAGAAAAACTTTACGGCTAATTTCAAAGAACGAATTTCGCAGTTTTGTCAAGGAACAAACTGTCCCGCGATTTCACGGCTTGAAATTTCGTGTTTCTGTAATTTTTTATTCAGGCATTCTTTTCCTCACTTTTTTGTATTTAGATTCTATTCCCATTCTCTCTGGGAACATCTTGAAAATCATCGGGGAACAAACAAAGACGAGAATCACGGTCAAACAAAAAAGGAACCTTTGACGATCCCCATTGTTCCAAAGAAATTTCCACGGGAGACGCTTGTACCTGTACGAAAACAGCTATCTCCGAGCTCTGTTTCGACCCTCATTATCGAATATCATTTCTGAAGCATCGACGTAACCTGAGCAAGATCTTCAGGTATTTCGCGCAGCGAAGATTGTGAATAAAAAGAAGGTCTGCGAACTCGACGCGCACGCGTGAATACGATGCTGTTACACGATAAGTTCGCCGATAAGAACTTTTTTTTAACAATTATAAACTGATTAAGTGTTGGTGACTTCTGTTCAACCGAAACCAGACAGGGAAACGTGAATATTCGGGTTGAGGAAAAAAACGATCATGAAAGAGTCCATCAACCGGACTTGAAATGGTACGCACCCTCTGACATCCCATAGACTATAGGCCACTGTTATCGGAACTATTCATCGGTATCGGAGAATCAGCATCGAAAGATTCGCAAAAAAAGATCAAGAGAGCATACGACAATAATTCAGGTTGCCAAACTTTTGAATCCAGGGTTGGAAAACTTGGAAAAGTCAGGGAATAACGCGAATGAAGAAAAAGTCAGGAAGAAATCAGGGGTTTTTTTTATTAACAAATTCATCGATGATTTTTCAGTTCGAAAAACGTTACGAAAAACCTATCACAAAAAATAAAAAATGTTGCAAAGAAATTCGATTTTTTTCGAAAACCGCAAAATTTTATAAATTACTTTTCATACTTTTTGTAGGTTTTTGTACATTTTGTGTTGTTTATCTGAATATTGTAAAAAACTGCATTTTCCGAAATGAGTTATTTTTCAAATTTCAAAAGTCTTTATTATTTTAATGCTGCATTAAAAATAATCTCGTAATAAATTAATTCATTAAAAATGATTGAACGTACCGAGTTTCGGGAAAGATGACTTAATATTAAATTGATAATTTAAAGTCGTTCACTTAAATTTTGAAGAGTCATTATCATTACTTATAACTCAGCCTGTTTTTTCTAGTAATTATAGTCGGGAAAAAATCACATTTACTTCTGAACAACCTGAAAAAGTCAAGAAATTTCACATAGAAATTTAAGTGGCAACTCTGATATCGAAGTACATGGAATTAGTAATAGGAATCGTAACAATGTTATATTCATGGACGTGAACTAGAGTAATGATTACGGTACCAAGCATTATTTCTCAAGTGGCTTTTTATCAATTAATTACACAACCATTGTGGCCTGTAATTATTGAAGAAAAATAAAGCCGCTCTCAGACTAAACAGAGAGCTTTGAAGGAACAGAGGGAAGATAAATCGCAATGGGGACCGTGAGGAAGGCTCTAGTGCTGTCAGCGAGTACATACTTCTTTCCCATAACGGTACCGCGACGAAGGACTCCGATTGATTTACGCGTTCAGCCTCGTTTAATGCTACCACCGAATTCCCCTGAATCGATTTCTGCACTCATTACGACGTTAGAAAACGATCCAATTCATGTCACATTTTTTGTCCGACTCGTTCGTGTTGTTAACGTTGTTCATGTCCAAATTCGTCACCTAATTCTTTGTAAATCCTATCTGAATCGCGTCTTTGACGTTACCAAAACTTTTTCGGCCACAATATCTCTCGGATATCAAACCGAGTAATTATCGTGGATGAATAAAAGTCAGAAACGCCAATCCTTGAGAAAGGATGAGCCAGAAGAAGCGACAGTCACATGTGCGGAGCGCACATGGCCCCGAAACTTTTTTGCGCGACGCTGGGAGGAGAGAAATCTCCCACCACGAGTGGAACGATATTTTCATAACGTTACAGCATTGCCAGAAAAGGAGGGTGTTGCATCGAAGGAATGCACTTTCGAGAAACGATAAGTGGATCCATAAAAGCGGAAAGAATTGCGCTTCTAGTCTGAAAACAAAAGTTGGCGAACGTGGAATGTAAAATCGTGTGTGAACGTTCTGCCAGCCGAAGATACCACGAGCTATCGACTATCCTTGCTCGTATTTTTCCCACACGAAACAAAAAACAGTGTCTCCGTGTAACGTTACACCTTCAATCTTGCAAGGCATTTCACTACATCGACGAGCCTGAAGTTTCGTACGGAACTGGATACTAGTTTACGGGTGGTCGGCGAACTCTTCTACGTTACCCCCCCCGACCTTAATACTTAACATCTATCTTCAATTCACATTAATTATCCCTAGTTTTGAAATTTTATTGTAAAAAAAGTAAATCGTGTTTAGAAAGTAAAGTGATTACAGAGGTTAGTAATTACAGTGGAAAGTAATAACTGTGGATAATAATAACAGTGGATAGTAATGACAGTTGATAGGTATTACAGTGGATAGTTATTACAGTTGATAGTTATTACAGTTGATAGTAATGACAGTGGACAGTAATGATAGGGGATAGTAATAACAGTGGATAGTAATAACAGTGGATAGTTATTAAAGTGGA
>JABFQM010002502.1:0-14877 GCA_022816865.1 Zelostemma sp. ZL-2020 | reverse complement strand
ATTAAATCAGTGATCTCGTTTTCACTGATCAAACCAGTCAACAAAAATTTACTGACAAAATCAGTGAAATTTCACTGATTCCCAGTGACCCCTTTCCAGCTATGCCAATCAGTGAAATTTAGAGAGTATAGACATACCGATATTGTAAGCTCGCCCGCCAGAAAATATGGTTAATTCAATCAGATTTCTGACTGTTCAAAGCGGATGAAGTATGCCGAAATGCACCTGGAAAGATTATAGCCATACATTATGGCTATAGTGCTATTACTGTTTTTCTGTGACATCAATATTTAACAGCCATATTTATTCAATGCTTCCAGATACATTGTATTTCTAATACAAGCAGAATATATAAGCTTTTTAGCTAGAAAATAAGACACGTACTGTTATGGCTACGGAGCACGAACCATTTTTTTCCTTGCAATATACGAATCATTTTGAATACTGACATTGTATTCCTGATGCCAAATCAGAACGATTCACCATCACTTTTTATTTCCCGATTCCTTTCAATATATACCAAAGGGCATTCAATGTAGCAATTGAAGGGCGGAATATCCAAAGGGGCTAAGGACCAAAAATAGAATTTTACAGGAGGAAGAAAAAACACTTCTATGGTACCCAAGGACTATAGGCCAAGGCCAACTTTGAAAGCAGCTGAAATTAAAACTTGAAGTATTATTGTTGTCAGACTTAAACAGGCGTATCGGCCTTTCTTGAAACATTTCATGCATGTAAAAAAATGCTTTTTGAAAAAAATGGCCCTTAGCCCCTTTGGATTTTCCGCCCTCCAATTATATATTAATATTACAATTAAAAAAAGACTTCCAAAAAAGTTCATTATGAGCAATTTGTATGGTTTACAAATGATGTAACCGAAATATTTGTTTGTAACACATGCACAAAAACCACCATTTTTCATGCCTGTTGAGCGTTTGGAATAGGTCTTTTTGCAGACGTTGACGAAAAATTCTTTTCGCCCTATAAGATAAATGTTCCGATTAGCCGCAGTATAAGGTTCGTGCAACAGTCCAATCGAAAATTAAGCAAAATAATTAATCACAGAATTTACAATTTGTATATCGCAACAAAGCTTGTTCATTATTCTAACAGAAAACCATGTCCATCAAGTTTGAATTTATATATTTTTGAAAATAAACACATATAATCGATATGTCGAGGTCTCAATTAGCCGCAGTCAAGTTTTAGGTTGAACCCTATTAGCCGCACGCGTTGTTCCGATTAACAGCAGGTTACGAAATGTGATAGTCACGGATCACTTTCCCGATATATATAAACAAATAAGCTAACAATAGATACTTGCAATTATTACGATGCAAAATCCATGCGCTGTCCAGCTCTCCATCCATGGGTAATTGTCTAGATTAGCGGCTTTTGTCAAAACGAGTGTTTTGACGTGAAATTTTCACTGAAATGCGTTCTTTGGTAAATAAAACTTAATTTTAGGTCGGGGGAGCAACATTTTAATTATCAAAAACCATTAAAAAAAAGATTTTTGATAATTTTACGCGAATCAAAATTTTCGTCGATACGGGTTTTTCGACGAGAAATTTCGCTTTGACGCGTTAATATTCATGAGAAAAACAATTTGACGAGCACGAATCACTCTTATTCTCGTGTAAAACGCGAAAAAACGTGATTTTGCGCGAACCGATACGGATTTTATGGAGCACGAGCTGTCACTGCTTACACACTGCTTGCACATCCATGTTGCAGACTTTTGCTTGAATCCATAGGAAACACAAAGAACTGCGGCTAATTGGTACACTGCGGCTAATCGGGACATTTACCTTAGTGCAATTTACTTTTAGAACTTCCACCAATCAGAGGCTCGTGATCGTTCTTTACGCACACACAGATAGCGAGCGCCGCCTATGAGACGAAAAAGAACTAGGCTTTACCAGCTGTCAGTTCTTCACTTTGTCGCAATATTCTGCGTGATTTGCGTACACCGTCTGCAAAAAAGACGACTCGAACGCTCCACAGACATGAAATGGCCATTTTTGTGCATTAGTTACAAAAAGTATAGTGTGTGACACGCGTGAGACCGATTTTTTGACTCATGTGTTGCCGCACTCGCTGCGCTCGTGCGGCAAACTTCACATGTCGTCAAAAAATTCGGTTTCTCGCACTTGCCACACAATGTACTAAATTATTTTATCAAAGATTCGAACGACTGGACCACGCTCGCTTTGTAAATCTTAGAATTGAAACATATATTAAACTCAGTCATCATTGATAAAAAATTATTTCATGATTTATTGATTTCCGATTTATTTATTCATTTCATGTTTGTATTAAACTGTTTATTTATTCATGAATTACTTTTTTCCTAAATAACGTTTTTGATTGAATGCCAAATGCGGGTTAAAAAACGTGGCTCAATCGTGATTTAGCTTGTGAAAATCTAGATAAAATTTTCTGTACTTAGCCCTGTCTCGGGCCTATATTTTCTTATTTTCTTTTCCTATTTCTTCATGCTTTTCTGATGATATTTTTGGCATACAATGTTAGCATTGGAAATGATTGAGTTTCAATTTTTCAGAATCCTTGCATTTAGTCAGGGATAGGAGCTTTTTGTCATTAGAAAAGTCTTATCATGTACGAATAGTTAGAGCAGTATTGAAAAATAAATTCCACCATTTTTAGTTTTCCGTAAAAAACTGAAAACCCATTAATTTTATAACACAGTCAGAAATTTTTCTAAATATCTAGATCTATAAATAAATCCACATTGAAAAGTGTAAGAATACCGAGGTCAACACATTTTTTCGTTAATGCTCACACATCGGAAACGGAAGGATATTTTTCTCGTAAAATGGGTTAGAAGTTTCGCTATTTTCTAAATTCAGAGATATTCTTCTGGGCTGATAGAATGCCGCTGTTCTTTTCATTTTTAAGTTGAACTTTGAAAAACATTTTTAACAACGGAAATGTTGACCTCTGATCTCCTCTTGAAGAATAAAAATTTTCCGTTTTACAATTCGAGAATTGGTCAAACGTTTTAACATATTTCCAAGGTTGAATTTGTCTTTTTTATCGTAATTTAATTTTTGAATAGATGACAAGTAGTACATCGCAATTCTCGTTGAGGATGATTTCCATCCAATGCCTTTCGATTCCAGTCAAATGGCTTACACTACAGAGCTCAAGATTTATCTTCATTACCCGTGTAAGCCAAGAATTCAAGCAACGCTGGTGCCGCCATTGAAAGACTTCCAGCCCGTAAAATTAGTGATTTATACTTGTTGCATGATGAAGTCTATTGTAACTTTCAAGCGATGGCTTGTGAGTTTTTGCAGTAGCGGAGTTTCTTGCGCTGTCTTCATCTTTAAAAAGTATCGAAATTGATCGACAAAAATGTCTTTTCCCGGAAGAAAAAAATGCGAAGATTTGGAATGATGTAGTGCATGGTCTTACCTACTATGCAGGCAACTCAAACTAACTGGCGAAGGATCAGAATCGACAATCGGATTGTGACCAGCAACTGTTTCTACAAGTGGATGCCATTGTGCCACTGGTTTTCTTGGGTTATCCAACATTTCAAGCCAGTGATCTCTTCCAATTCCTATAAAGCTTGATCCTATGGCCGTGCATCCCATCAACTCGTTCGAACCAATTCTGGAATAAGAAATCGTAACAATTGAAAATAAGAGTATTCCATGTCCAAGATTTTCCAGTTGTTATGAACTGTTATGAAATCGAAATTGTGAAGGTGAAGGCCTTTCGGAAAGATTTCCGAGTTGTTATGAACTGTTATGAAATCGAAATTGTGAAGGTGAAGGCCTTTCGGAAAGATGTCAAATCAAGATACCTATTGCGATCAATTAAAAAAATCTTGACAGTTACGTATTTGTTTCAAACCCAAACCGTAAGATTATTTAATGTTCAAGATCCCCTAGGTAAAATTGTAAGAGCTTCGAGTTGTTATGTTATTGACATTATCACGCTTTTCTGAAGGCGAAGGCGATTGCTTGGAATGTGTTTTTGAAAGATGTCAAATCCATACCTGTCGTAATCAATCACTTTCACGATAAGGCTGACATCCTGCACATTTTCAGAGGGTACATCAAAAACAAGAGCTTCGTTATAAATAGGATTGAGACTCTTCTTCTTCACGCTGGTTTTCTTTTTTTTTATTCTCTTGCCTTGACACTGTAGGTACACTTTGATGTACGGATCTGGGAAAAAGGCGATTTATAATTGAAAAACGTCTCAGGAATTACGGTTGAAGATGAAATGCACTTCTCAAAATTGACTTACCAGATGATCCCGTTAAATCCATTGCTTTGAGATTTCGGGCTTTGATTATAGTTACTGTCAACCGCCCTGCTTGTGGCAGGTAACAAAGGGATAACATCAATTCTCCTAAATCCACTTTTTCCTGAAACGAAAGATACAACAAATTGGACGCGAATCTATTTTTCTTTGCGAGTATTGCAACAAAAATGAATCAAAACGATGAAGATAAAGCAAAAGTTGAGGTCAGACGACGATACCTGTAGAGTTGATAATATATCCATCGTGTACTCTATTTCTTGCTCCAAATCTGTACAGTCCAAGAGTCCTCTCAGCACTACTTGTCCGATCAAATCATTGCGAGAGAATCTGTCAAAGTCGTACACGGAAAATTGAAGATAGCACTCGCGCAAGTCTTCGTTTGCTATGCTGCAAAAGTTGAATGCAAACGTTTTTTAACGAATTAACTAGAAGGGATTCAATTGTAAACCAACCTGAAGATGAATGTTTCGTTAAAAATGGGATTCAAATTTTTCCGATGGACCTTGGTTTGGTATTTCTTATTTCTATCTGGAAGAAGGTAAACCTTGACATATGGATCGCTGCTTCCGGTCACATCTTTCACAGGCAGTTCTCTGGCTTCCAGAATCTGCGGTAAAATGATTTCGTGAAAGAAACTTGTAAGAACTCTGGAAATCCGGTCGATTTTTTATCGTTTATTCCAGGTGTAATTTTCTTTAAAAGAAACTGGTTTATTGATCAAACGAACGTAACGAGTTTTAATTATTTTAACTGAAGTTTTGGTTGTTTCAACTAAATGCTTCAGTTACTTCGACGAAAGAATTCTCTACTGCAGTTGATCTGACTGCAGCAAATTTTTCTCCGTGTAAATTACTCGATATCGTTAAAAATGGATTCAGGAGCGTTACATTCTATTTATAGTTCTACACGTTGATAAATAGGACATACGCTCTAATCTTTATTGACCTAGTAAAGTGCATTAAGAGACACCCAAAGGAAATGGCATCCAGATAAATAACTCAGTTTGAAATTTAAAACTGTTTTCGTAGTGGAAAATCTGTCATACATAGGAACATGAGTATTTAGTGCACCCATGATTGAATACTTGGATTACCGGCTCACGTACATCAGGATTGACATAATTTCAAACTAATAGAACATTAAAGTAGAGCACAAATGTCAGCCTCGAGTGACACAATTATCGTATATCGTTTGAGGTAATTTTAATTTTTACGTATTAAGAATTTCAAAACTGATCTTTACGGTACCCATTTTTATTAAGGGTGAATGCGCTCTTACAATATCAAGGATCGAATTCAATTTCAATAAAAACCGATTTCAGTTATTCGATTAAAATTCGTATAAAGTTCGAAAACAATTTCGATGTGTGGTTGAAATACCAATAAAATTCGAATTCAAATGGAATCAAATTGCAGTCGAAGTATAATTTTCCGAACAAGTTTCATGACAGTTTTAATAGAATTTCGGTGTAATCTTGTCGATTTTGTAATAAATGTTTCACTATCGAATCACCAAGTCCTTCATTTTTCGAACGTTTGTTTATTACTTTGTCAATTTTTTACTTATTCATCAATCAATTTTATTCATGAGTTGTTATTTCTATTAAAATCTTCCACGGTTTTTACCGATAATTCATTATCCGAATGAATAATACGGATTCACGAGGGAAGCGTTTTTTATTGTGCGTTTCGGGGTATATTGCCAGTTTTATCTATATTTGCGACATCTTTTATGGGCGAAAAAATGTATAGGCTACACATAAACGCAGGTATTTTCCACGTGGAAGCGTTTTTTCACATTCAATATTTGTTGAATATAAAAGCTCAAATATTTCTATTATTTGGTGAATGCTTCAATAAAAATACATATTAGACTTCGTGCATTTTAACTTGATTGCAGCAGGAGCCATCCTATAAATTGATTCGATTATATTCAAGGGGCGCAATTCCAAAAATAGGATTTTGCTACAAGGCTGCGTGAAATGAATTAACAAGGGAACGCTTGACGGTTCATTTCTGTAACACAGCATTTTATCGTAAAGTGGAGTTTAGTCATTCGTGCCTTGGCATTGAAATCGTATAATTTATCGTAACTTCCGTTTTCATCACGTGAATAATATTACATCTACTCTTCAGTATGGAAACAATTTGTTTTCAAGACAAGATGAGTTTTTGACTCTTTCATAACGCTTAAAATTCATATACATGCAAGACTTCATTTACATCGATGTTTGAGTGAATGGCAATTAAAGTAAAAGCCAATGAGAACCCTATTTTGCATAATTTTGATAGTAGCTCTATTATAATGAAAGTTTGTCTTACCTTGACGACCAAACCCTCCATTTCTTTGTCGTATCGCAGCGCGAAATGTAATTTCCCAGCATACTCCATTTCTACAGTGCTTGAACTCTCAGTGCTTTCTTGTCGCGCAAGGTCTGTTTTGTACAATTCCGGCTGCAAAATTAAATGTTTTCGAAGTGTTGACGCAGGAGTTCTCCCAATCGAAGAAAAATCAAAGTTATGAATTATTTATACGGAGAAGGCAATACAATTTTACAACTTGAGAGGAACTTTTTTTTTCAGCTTTGGAAATATTGCGATTCTCCTGAGATTTGTGAGCTGCAATCATCTCTTTTTTTCATTTTTAAAACGAAAGTGCTTCCTCAAAAGCAATAAAGGATTATTTTTTTCCTTTTTAACTTTCCACGTTAAAACAATACCATTGTCAGAATAGGAGATAATATCTTTCCCCTTGGGGTTGAATCGCAGTGGAGCTTGAAAGGATGAACGAGTAAAATTTTACAAATTATTAAAGATAACTTGCGACATTATCGTAAAATTGAAATGTCCAAATCAGACATGAAAAAGTATATATGTAAAAGTATATTAATTGCACAACATCTTGACGCGCAAAAACCAATTAAGAAACTTTGAAAAATGCAGATGAAATATCGAGTCTTAATGAGATTCTTACTTTCAGTAATCCAAGACTCGAGTCGCTGCGATTCTCCAAGCTACAAATGCTGAACTTAATGTTTGGTAGATCCAGACGATGAGACAATTGTCTTTGGAATGTTTGATGTCTCATGGGAACAATAGGCAACGTTGTTTGTCGCAAAACCTGAATGAAATTCATCAAATAAAACTATTGTGTAACCGAGAGATACTCGCTGTTTAATTGCTTCTTGTTATCCGCGATATAAAAATCAATGGCTGCAGTTATTCAATCACAATGGCGTATTTGAAATACTTTCTTTTAAAATAAGTACTCTAACACAAATCTTGCAGTTTTACGAAAAATATAACATTCCATCGGAATAGATAAAATGAAAATGGTCACTGCGAATTTGCGTCATTAAAACTTTAGCTTTAATTATCAAAAGTTAACGTTTCGAAATTTCTCCATTATACGAACCTTTTTCCCGTCTTTTTGTTCTTGAACGTATTCATGTATGATGGGTTCCGGCTGCAAATCTGGCAATGAGTGACTAATGCGAATAGCATTTTGTTGGGAAAGTTCTCCATCATCGTTAACTTGATTTTCATTTCTGGCAACTCCCATAAGCCATCGCCAAGTTGACGAACATTGAAAGCTCACCGCTGCCAATAAAACGAGAGCCATCACTGCCACTCCGGTCCCTATCAGCAACTGGTAGGGAAAACTTTCGCCGGAATCCTCTGAAACGCCAGAAAAATCAGTTCGCACATCAGTCATCCAAATTTCGAATGCCTCCTCGGTCTACCAATACACATTTTATCCCACCAAGTTTTTGCTAAGGCCGAAAGGATTTCACAACATTTTTTGTCGCGATAAGGCAACGAGTTATATAACTTTGTTAATTACTTTTGAAATTTGCTTTCTTCCACTGACAAAATTGCAACCTGAACTTTCGAAAACATTAATCATGGCTAAGAATCGAATTTTCGTTCGCATTTCGACGCAAGCGAATTCTTTTAATGAGACTCAAAACCAATTTCAAACTAGTCTTTTTATAAGTTGATACTGAGAAATGTTTCCTAGAAGATAATAATTGAATGGCACATTTCATATTTATACGACATTCGTGTCACGTTTATTTTTCAATGCGCCGTTGCTTCTATTCGATCGTCGGAAAATAAATGATTGAATATGCGATTCCTGGAAAATACGTTTGAAAGGAGCACCGATACTTTACGAGGCTTAGAGAAATTACATAATACGAAGAACTTTATCTATTTAAATGAAGGAAGAAGACTCGTGGTGAAGATCTGCTTCGCGTGTATTGTGAGTACATGTAAGACCTGACTTTCGAAACGTACGATGACCCATTGTATGCCCTCTGAGAAAAAGAGAAAGGAACCTGTCAGGCAGTGTCGTGAATGAAGAAGATTCTGTGTAATAATAAGCCGTTTAGCACATCGAAATGCAGAATTAACACTTGCACGATTGAATTTCATATTCTTCGGTGTACGAAACCTCAGGTGAATTTCATTCGATGCGTGCCAAATTGTTGCGCTATCAGCCATTGAACCAGAAAATTTATGCTGACGCTGTTTATTAGCGCTAACAGAGGTGAAAATTTAATTCTGCCTCGCACAAAACAGAATGTAAGTAATGCAGCGTTACAGGCGATGCTTCACGAACTAGTGCGTATGCTGTCGAATTAATTGACGAAAATTGATCGTTTGAAATTCAATACGAGGGTGCACGATCCCTGCAATTCTGTCGGGAAAGCGTCAGAACATATTGAAATACTTTTCTCAAGAATTTAACCGTCGAAATGAGCAGCGGCCAAATTGTTTCTGACGTTTGAAGTTTTATTGCGTGAACATCACGTTCATTGAAGTAACTTGGTTCTGCTGGGGAAATAAAATTACTCTTCTGTTCAATGTTGTTACGACAATTGTGAGTTTAACAAAGTAAGAATACTAACGGAGATTGTGCACAAGGGAAACCTTCTATAAGACCTTTCGTTCCGTTGATTCATTCCCGCAACTTATTGTTCTAAATCATAACTTTGCAGAAACGAATTTTGAAAAATGTAAGTGATTAAGTTTGTTTCGCAGTTTATACTGAATGAAGTTTGAGAAAGTGCTGTTGTAACGGACAAGATAAACAAGACGTTGAGATACAAATAAAAGTTATGACCGAGAAAATTAGAACTTTGTTTACAATTGTTGGGCCTCTGAAGAAAGGTAATTGATTGCGGAGTTACTGTATTCAACGGACAACTTGCCTTTATTTCAATTGAAAAATTCTTTAAGATGAATGAACATTTTTCGTTACATTTTATTTTTGGTTTTTATTCAATTTTGGGATCAGCCATTTATTCACTTCTTTGGAAACTGGGAAATTTTTTAATTCAAGCGACTGTAATTTTTCGTGCTTTTTTTACAATTGAAGTCTCAGCAGAAAAGCAATTTGTGCAATCGGTTGAGAAAGCAAGCCACTCAGCTCTCGTTCCAATTTTTATTTTTCATTATACCCTACCGGCTTTTGAGTTTATTATTTAGGTCAGACTTAAAAGAAAATTGATTAATTTTCCGCAAATTTTTTCAATATTACTTGCGAATATGAAACTTGTCAATATTGTTAATGAAAGATCTTTAAAGAATGAATAAGTAATGGCGATTGAAAATGAAAATATGAATGCTTATAAGAATAAAACATGATTTGAGTATATAGAAACGTTGTAAACGTCATCGATTTATACGAGCGAAATACTTGGAGTCGCTCAAATTTTACTCGCTTCTTATGACAATGTTTCTAAATTATCATAAAACATAAAACATTTCATTACTTTTACGATATAATACATCGAAATGATGTAAAATGTTAATTTCAAATTTTTTTGAAGTTATGGATTTTGTCTGCAATATTTTTATTATAGCGCGTAAAAAAAGGTAAAACATTATAATTATAAGTATTCAATTAAGAGTTTAAAAGTATCACAAATTAAAATTGTATTAGAACTTTTAAATTAACATGCGACCCTGGCGGATTTTACAGAAGCGTATTTTTTTTCTGAAGTTGGCTCTGGAACGTATGCTGAACTGTGCGTTTTTATGCTAGACTCCTAATGGAATTTTAATGAAAAACCCTTTTTAGTACGAAAAAGATGCGTGTTATTATATTCAACCCTAATCTACCAAAAAATGTACAGTTTGAAACCCTTTTTAATAAAAATGAATATTTTCTCGTACTAGAAAGTATTAACTCGCAACTAACTTCAGAGCTCCGTGTCTGTTGTTTACAAGCGATTTAACAGAGCGTGAAGATGCAAATGAAGAAAAATCCGGAGATTAACACAACCTCCGGAAAATGTTTTTTCAGTTTAATTGAAAAATGGTAGAACATTTTTGAATGAAAATAACAAAACTTGCGAACTAATTCTGTAAAGAAAACCTTCCCGTACATTAATGTTTTTTGAGTTTAATTAAAAAATGGTGAAACATTTTTGAATGAAAATAACAAAATTTGCGAACTAATTCTGTAAAAAAACCTTCCCGTTTTATGACTCCCATATCTTTGGCTTTTTTTTCTCGTTAAGTTTACAAGTATTCCTGTTTTTTCCTGTTTTTCCAGGCGGATGTAATGTCTTTGTTCTTTCCATTTTTTAATTAGACATCAAATGAAATTTTGATGAAAATGTTTTTCGAAAATAGGTAGACCACCGGCTTCTTCTTAATTCATCCATTTGTCTTTCGCCTGCTTCGAAAGAAAATTTAATTGCCCGTTTTCAAAGAAAGAAAACATGTATTAATCAATAACTATAAGGTTAATCGACTCACATAGATTTTTATATTCGCAGGCTTTTTGCAATTTCACTTGAAAAATCGCACCCGAACAAAAGCTACAGTTCCGAATTGTATTTTTAAACATTGCGCACAACTTTTTGAGCCGAGTTGGTTAAATAGAACTATAAGATTTATATAACACCAAGTAAATCCAGGAAAAGTAGTAGATGGAGCGGGATTGGATGTCAGTCTAGAAGTCCGAGAAAATTTATGGAGAGAAAAATTCTGACACGAAGAAATTGCAGAGTTTAATGTAACTTTAATCCCGGTAAAACAATTTTTTTTATCAATTTCGAATACTTAAATATATTCTATGAAATTCAACAATCTACGTATTCAATTTTTGTATTCAAAAAGAATTTAAATACATTTTATACATTGCACCGTTATTTTATAAACATATTATATCTCCTTTGAAACGCGGAGTTTGCAAACGTGAAATCGAGTAAGTTTTTACTTCATTCTCGCAATCAGCGTACAAAAATATCTCACGGGGAACGAATTTTCAGCCCGATTTCTGCTGGCTACTTTATTGTATTCGTATGGCTTTGTTATTTTCAGCCATTCGCTTGTTTGCATAAGTGAATGAATGAAAAAAGTATTATATACCTCACCATTCAGCTCTGTGACAAAAACATCCATTTTCTATAAAAACCCAATTGCGCAACTCTTTGTTTAATCGCCAAGTCTTGCGATGTGCTTATCATAAAAACTTTATGATGAAATATTTCAAATTTATTGCACTTTATGTACTAAGGTTATTTTGTGTAGGAGAAGAAAAGAAGAAAAAGCCAAACAAATATGGCGAGTAAATTATAAAGCATGACTTTTATTATATACCGACAAATGTTTGTTGTATCGGAAATACGATTTTCTTTTTTTTTCTTATCTACCTTCTAATATCAAGCGTTGCTGATCGTCTTTTATCGAAGCCAAAAAAACCACATCAAATATTGTTGTTAACGAAATGATATTGTTTACGATGTAATTGAAATTGTGATCAAGCCTATATATTTTGCTACATTATTATGCTATTCTATTCTATTTTAACGCCAGGATAATTCAAAGCAATATTGCTGAAAATTCAAGCCATACTTGACGCCCGTACAATACTAAATTAATCTCTTTACACCTTAATTTGATTCTCGAATATTTGTTTATGCCTTATGACATGTCAGTGTAATTTAACGTCAACCTGAATTTAATTATGTAGTTCAAATCGTGAAATTGACATGAAGGTGATGCACAAATTATTGGGACAATGTTTCATATGTCATGCAGATGATGAACAATTCATCTCTTGTTCAAAGTCAGCGTTATTGAATAAAGCAAAACATAAGGAAGAAGATGAACAGCTCTACACAATGGTGCAACCCTTGCGGAATTACCTCGCAATCTGCATATTTCCGACACTGACTCAAGGACTTCTTAAAGTTGCATGTTTACGCCCCGAAGACCCCATTGATTATCTTGTAAGGGCGAAACTTTGCACATTTTAATAATTTGTTTTACATAACTTGAGAGAGTAGAATTTAGCGTTATGGTTGAGACTGTAATTTAATTTCTAATTAAATTAAATTATAAAAGTTTATGAAATTATGCGGACTTGAGATAAAATGTGAGAGCTCGCATCTTCTTGCGATAATTATTTTTTTACTGTATTTTCCGTACGTTAGAAATGTTGCAGAAAAATTGCTTGACTTCAAAAAAATTCGGAACCAACATTTTACATTATTTCGATGTATTTTATCGTAAAAGTAATGGAATTTTTTTTGTTTTATGATAATTCAGTTATGGAAGGGTTGCGGTATTTGACTACTTTTCAACTATTTTTTCGCTCGTATAAATCGATCATGTTTTATAACATTTGTGTTTTCATTTTCAATAGCACTTATCCATTCTTTCGTGATTTTCCATAACAATATTGACAAGTTTCATATTTGCAAGTGATAACATCGGAGAAAATTCTCAGAAAATTGATCGATCTTTTTTCAATCATATCATTGGGGACACTCCGTGTTGCGTTGAATATTTTAATAATTGCAATCTCTCGGAAAAATGCAAAATTCACATCTTTTTTCTTTCCAAAATTAGACTTTTCATTCAAAAAATCCAAGCCCTCTTCAGGAATCTGAATCGAATTTAAAATAAACGATAAACCAATTTTTTCTTATACATTCAAGTTAAAAATAATAATAACCATGTCATAAAACTTACAAATTCCTCCAAAGTTATGACGTAATTTTTCAATATTGAACATGTTTCATTTCTTTTCTCATAAAATTTATATTAAACTCTTCATAAAAATCACTTTTTGAATTTATGGAAATTCTTGCTATCGGCAAAAAATACGCGATCAAAGCAACGGGAGTGTTATGATGTTACACATACATACGCGACGTGGAATGAAAATCGAAAGCTGAAAATTTGACCTTCGATTTTTAATCGATTCTGATTAATGAAGATGTACGCCCCATCGATTAAAACTATCCTCAAATCTGTCCAATCAAAGTTAAGCTCGATATTTAAAGTTAAAGTTGCTTAATCGCCTTTCACTTTCAAACTGTTTTCGGTCAGGTGCTTTTTTTAATTTCACGTCATAATAATATTGATAATAATTGTTCTTCTAACACAGCATATTACGTAATGCATACAAACGAACAAACATTTCCCGACAAAATATGTGACTTTCTAAAACCTCTTTCATATCACAAAAAACAGCACAAAAGAAAACGTTCCATGCTCAAATACCAAATCGCAAATAACTTTAAGAGAGCTTTGAATTTTGTCGCCCGTGAAGTTTAAAAATGGTAAAAGTAATCCCAGAGCTTGCGAAGCTGTAAATCGAAAGCGCTATTACATTAGTCCTCAATTCTCAGTGCATCCCATCTAGGTACTTGAAAAAAGATGATCATGCGCAATTTAAATCAAATGGGATTTTCATGCACATGTATTTTCTGTTCAATTTGACATTTGTAATGTCAATTAAATTGGTATCATTGCGGAAATCACACTCGGTACTTGCAGATAAATGGATTAGTATGTTGACCCTACACAATTTATTTTAAATTCAGCTTGGGCAGCGACATGAGGAATGTTATCTGATGATAAGCTGCATAAATGAACCAGTCAACACGTTCGGGCGGGATTAAGCATTGAGAAGAAAGATTTTGTTTAATATAGACAATCAATATCCAGATTAACTACGTGAAAACAACACGAACTTTATTTTTATTTGCATATCAGAGAGAAAAAACGGAACATTGCAAAGAAGTTTATTGAAATGTTTTACGTTTTCGAAATTCGAATTCGAAAATAAATAAATAAAGATAGTACGAATATATTTGATGCTGTCTCTTGTTTTTATATTCAACAAATCCTTTCCCGAGTATTTAATTTCGATCGATTCTGCTTGTGAAGCGTTTCGTATTTCTAGAGGTACTTAGTCAACAACACACTCGATCGCGATGTTTTACACGGTTATCCAACCGAAATGTACAAATGTGAATACAGTAAAGCCGGAAATCGCCATTTTCGAAAAAATTTCCAATTTTTCTGTACGAATTATGTGTATGTACTTAAGGTAGATGTCCCAATAATGGACCATGTCCCAGTAATGGACAGGGTCGTGAGAAAAGTACAAAATACGTGATTATTATTAACTTTTTCTACACAAAAAAATAACTGTCTTTTCAAACAACACCCGTAGTTGAAAATAGTTTTCAACCTTGATCGTAATTACGTTTTTCAGTTCTAAAATAATTGTCAAAGTCGTGAAGCGCACGTTTTCTCTCGATTC
>JABFQM010002501.1:0-14881 GCA_022816865.1 Zelostemma sp. ZL-2020 | reverse complement strand
TATAATTAACATGAAATAATAAATCAATGTAACTAATTATAGACTTTTCATTCACTAACATTTCCTCCCATGGAACATTTTTTCATATATGGTCATATATGATCATATATGAATTTTGAACATATATGATTGTATATGATCATATATGGTCATATATGAAAAAATTTTCCACGGGAAACGTTAATTTTAGAAGTCCTGGAAAATGTTATCGATATTTTTTGTGACTGCACGTCACATATTTACAGTTTTAAACAACATGAATTAATACAAATCTTACAAGATTGTTGTTCATAAATAATCATACTCTTAATCATTTTTCGGAAACATAATGAAATATTAGAACGGAGATAGTAGTTATAAAGTAACACCAACTTTTTGATTTGTGACACAAAAGTGTGAGAAGCGCGAGTGAGAAAAAATGTTATGACAGAAAAAAGTGATTCTAGTCGAAATTGTTTTATTCTGAAATTAATAATACAATAAGACGCGAAACTTTGAAGCGCGACTTCACTTTTCCTCATTTCCTGGTGAACCGAAAAAAAGAAATTCAAGTATTGTCGGCGCAATCGCAGTCGAATTCAAATGGTTACGTTTTTCGCGACCCCGTAGATGATATTTTGACGACGCGTCGACTACTGCAATATGCTCGGGTCCGCATCCGTATTCGCTGCGTCACAATGATAATAGAGCTTCCCTTTGTTTCCGAAACTTGCAAATCTGTAGACCCCGAGAATTTTTCGAAAAAGCAGTCGTGGAACAATTCCGCAGGTGCTTCATTATACGGTCACATCGTCGACTGCCTCTGTGCGAGCCCCAGGCTATATTATAAATATAACGAGGGAGAGTAAGAGAGAGAAAGAGGGACGTAAATAAATTATTTTAGAGCAGCGCGACAAACTTGCTATCGGAAACGCCAGAGCTGCCGACGAATGTTCTCACGTATCGCGAGGCTCGCCAACTCAAAGTAAATGTCACACACATTTACATGTGGGTCATTTCCGCGATGCACCGATTTTCGCGCGTGCAAAGTCGTACAATGATGAATCGCACCGCTCAAAGATGTTTTGTTCATGCGACGAAATCGGGTTATCAAAATTCACGCGGTCTTTCGTATGAAATTGTTTCTATTTAACTTTATTTTACGCGAAACTGGGTATCATAACACTCAACGAACGAAAAAAAAAAATGAAAGGAATACGTATGAACCACTTTATATTAATATTTAATTTTAATGAGGTCATTGGATTTACTCAATTGTCTGGGAATTTCGTTGCTTGAAAAAAAAAACGAGAGACGTCTTGAGTTGAAAAATTAATATTATAAAATTCTGCGAGAAAAGAGGGAATTTGTGCGAAAAATGCTAAATAGCAGAACGATTTGTGACTGCGCTTTTAAAAAACGACAAAAATCAGCTTCTGATTCAGGGCTCGGTTCGTAATTAAAGTTCAAAGTCCCTCGGTTAACATTTAGAGCGTGGCAATTTCAATCTTGGCTGCGATGAATACTTATTTGAAAACCATAACTCTATCTTTGAAGTGTTATTGGATTAATTTATATGCATTGCGACGTGTCACAAGCTGTTAAGAACTGAACTTTGTATGAAAACGTTTCAAGTATGTTTTTATAAACGTTCCAGTTTCATGCGATCTTTTGCGCCACTCAAATAAGCATAAGTTCAATGTTCAACGAATACAAGGGCCTAAAAGGCTATTCTGGTCAACCAAAATCAGTATAATTTTAATAGCAAAACAAGGATCGACAGTTTGCCAATAAATTTCAAATTTGTGTGCCATGCAAATACGAAAATATCATCTCACGGAAAGAATAATGTCGGAATATATTCTAATCTATACGATCAATAACTTTTCATTACGTTTCATCGCCTACACAATTTTGTGTTCCTACTACAAAAATCGTAAAATATAGCATTGTGAGATGCACATACGACAAACGAGAGATAAAATTGGATTACATATTTTATTGTACGGAGCAATGCAAGACTTTTAGTATACCACTTAAAAGTTTTCTGTTTCATTGAAATGTCGAGAATTCACCAAATATTTTCGTGCAACTCAGAAATTTGAATTTCAGTAGTAGCATACGACTGTGGTCAGACAAAATTATGCGAATCGAGACACTGTTTCATCAAGTCTGTTGCAATAAAAATTATAATGAATCTGAAAATTTCTGAGAATTTGTACTGGAAAAACTGCAGCATTTGAAACATCATGTCAAAGAGTCTTTGTGACCTCTTCAAAATGGCTGTCATTCGTAAATTTACTGGAATAAAAATATCTGAACCTCTCCTTAGCCGGAACCTTTGTCTACTGAAAAAGTAATAAAATATATTTTTAGCATGAGTGATATCTGTAAGTAAAATATTTCTCTGCAAACGCTACACGAGGAACAGTTTTCTAACCCCTCAAATATTCCTACTGAAAATTGACAGCACGAGCTATATGAGCTCGATAAAAACACCCAATAAGAAAAAGGCAAAGCGAAATTAAAGCTCCATGGGTGAAATGAGAACGTGCGATAGCAGAATAAACATTTTATATAAACGAAGTAGGAAATGGATATTGAGAAATTTTAATTTGATTAGACACAAAACAGACACTAAGAGCAAAACGGAAACTTGATACTGGAAAATTGGATGGTACGTAATATCGCTTTTTTACCTTAGCGCTCCACTGTTTCCTTCACGCATCGATTATCGGATTATTACAAAACGTTGCGAGTTGAATATTAACATAGCAGCAGCTCTGTACGCGTTGCATTGAATTGCAAGGAATAGCTCAAGATACTAACCCGCGAACCCTGTTATTCAGTCGTAATGGAATCTCGCTTTGTCTTTGTTATGACAATAGAGAAAAAGGAGAGGTCGTAAATTAAAGAGAAGACGAAATCTCTTGAATAAATAGCATGAGAAATTTTTCCCCGGAACCCTTTGTAATTTCGTTCAAATACACTGATAAGTTATGAATAAAAAATTGAAGTCTGATAGAAAGTCATGACAATATTGCTCACCGTCCTGAATATTTTAGCGTCTTCTCGTAAGGATCTAAAGCCCACGCGAAATGCTTTTCGAACTCGAGCGGAAAGTAGTTGAGACGTTTCAAGATTGATGAAATTCACTTTTTGTTTGCGCTTGATTACCATTCGCAAGAATGCGATGGAAAACAATTTTATGGCCGGCAAAAGTCACCGGGGAAAAGACATAACACTGTAACAACCACGAAATGCCTGTGATTGATCAGTTTCGTTGAGAAACCAAAGTTGAGATTTCATTGATACTGCGTATATTGATGGATTAGATTTATAACGACCATAACAGAAACATAATTTTTCCTATTTTATTTGAAAAAACGTTACGAATTGGATTTAGAAAAAAGTTGCTGAAATTACTTCCTTGGGGCAAAATTGATTGCGGATTTGAGGTGTTTCAGAAGAACAATTGTGTTTCCAGAACCCTGCGTTCTGATTGACGCATGAACGAAGTGGGATTATTGATTTTTCTCCTTTTTCAGTAAACACGAAACAAACGCCATTATTTGCTATCATTTATACAACACGTTGACTTGCGATTGTTACACACGTCGATCTGTAAGTTATTCAATTTCACGCACTGTTTTATGATTAAATTGTCCTTCCAGGAGAGTCTATTCTGGTTTTGATTGCTTCCCAAATCACGTTCATCGATTGCATTTCATATACATTTGGGGAAGATGGGTACTGTTTAAAATTAATTCAATTAATCATCGCGTTTCCTCTGTACCTCTGACTCGGTGAAAAATGAATCCCTCGAATCAGCGTTGCATTAATTAAAAATGAGAAATTACTTTTTCCGTATTACGTTCACGTTTAGTAGTAACAAGTGCCAATTTTCAGCTTGGTAGAACCTAAAACATTGAAATTTCGCTCCGCAATGGTTACACATTTCCTCTCGTCGCAGTGATTGTAAATCAATATTTAATTAAACAAAACTGGCAATTAAACAAGCCGGGTCGACGCCGAAGCAAACATATTTTCCGTTTGCCTTGACTGCTCTTGCCCTAATTAGAAAAATAGGGTATATTTGTCGTTGGGAGTCCGTGCTTGAGTACATCGAGTATGAAGTAAGAGTGCAAAAGAATGTTGCGGTACTTATCACAATATTAAACGTTAATTAATTGACACTAGTTAGGATTATAAAGCAAACACGGATCTCGCTGTTATCAGGTAAGCACGGCGTTCCAGAGAAAACGAATTTTTTCCGTCGTATTTACTCGTGCTAACTTCGTTCAAAGCTCAGAGTGTACAATTGCCGATCTCGGCAGAATGACTCATAATAAGTTTAGTGCCCCGTAAAAGTGACTTCTCTCGTGTGCTTTGTTTTTTAATACCCGACGGAACGTTTACTTTCGCGGCAATTTCATTCTTTCGCCGAGTTTTCATAACCGCATCGAAAATGAGGACAAATATACATGCTGAATTTTAGTACATGAATTATATCTTTCTCGCAGGTTGCTTTCCCGGAAGAAAAAAACGGCTTGTAGCTTAAAGTCATTCTTTCGCAGAGCACGATACGTCACATTCGTTTTAAAGGCGCTACATTCATATGCAGCTTTTGAGCTTTTGAAAGCGCGAGACTGGGAGAAAAAGTGCGCGTGACCATGTTGCGATTCATTTGATTAAAATTGTTGTTGAGTGCGATCGTTGAATATCATATCACATTTTATTCGCGCGTCCACGATATTTACGAATTTAGATCCGGAAACAATTATTTTTACGTTCAATGAGGGAAACGAAATTGAGTATTTAGCTGGGTCGGTTTCATACGAATTCGCATCAAATAGCAGAAAATGGTTCGTATTGAATCACGGTAAATTCCAGTTTAAATACCGTTTATGTTTATTTTGTTCCGTTCAATAGCGGAAAATAAAAAAAACAGGAATGTGAATGTTGAGCGATTTTAATATCACTGCTTTGTAAACACCAATGATACGCTACGTGGTATATATTTAAAGGACTATGTACTTCTGGGATTAAATAAAATTCATTTGGAATGTCAACAAACTTATGACAGCAGCTTATTTTTATTAAATGCATTTTTCAAAGTTTCTAAATTGCAATAAAAAAACGAGTTACGAAAGTTGGAAACCAAAAGAGCAGTAATTAATTTCTGTTTCACGAAGATAACGTTGAAGTTTGAAATTGTTAATCCAACAAATCATCGCCAACAAATATCAAAATTTGTTTTTCGGAAACGACTTTTAATGATCTTTGATTTATCTTTCCAGCAAAAAAAGGATTTGTTTTTCCAAAAAGATGGATATGTTGGGTCATGGTAAATTTAAATTGAAAGAAATGTTTTTGTTACCCAAACATGAAAATTTTTTAGTCTCGAGATAACGAGGAAGGTCAAGGTTACATTCTTCCGCATTTCCATTGTGAAAAAATGTGCACAGAGAATGAACACGAGAGAATATTGTTTCGTAAAATGTTAGATTTTTATAATTAATAATGTTGAGCTGCATGTTTCTTTTTTAAACATTTGCGGTTTTCAAAATAGCTTATGGGGAAGGTTTGACTAAAAAAATTGCACATTAAATAATCATTCGTAAATATAGCACAATATCTTTACACAAGTGCTGTTGCCTAAATAAAGACTCGGAAGATAAAATAACAAAATATTAAGTCCACAGAAGAAATTTCATGATGAATGTATTAGGTGCCAAAAATAGAATTCTCACACCAACTTTGCTACTATTCCGCAGAATATTTATAGATTATTTTCATTTAGTTTAATGTACTATACATTCAATTATTTCAGATTAATTTGGTTCAATAAAATATTTGTAGAAAAAAATTGAATGACATAATATTTTTCATGACACATCTATTGAAAATTCAAGTTTCGATGCCTGTAAAGCGGTGCAAAAGAAGCGTTTTCGCTCCGTGGGGCGGAAGTAAAATCAGGTTTACACACGCGCCTAATGCGGTAACCGCACCAACAGTAGCGCCGTAAACAGTATCGAAGATATGTTTATCTCACTTTAAAAAGAAGTTCTCTCTGTCGGTAAAGTGCGCGCTGTCAAATTTCGAGAAGTCTCTTAACCAATTTCTTACTGTGATCGTCTTTTGTAATCGTGTTTTGTCAACTGTCAAAGTCGCGAGTAAAAAATGAATTTTTTTGACAAGCAAAGTGATCTTGGGTATTTTTGTGCTCGGATTCTCATGTATATGTCGCATCTTTATGCATGTTTCATGAATTCGTCGAGTAATTGCTATTTTTCAATAAACTGTTCGACAAGAATTCTTAGAATGTTACCTTTTTCGTACCAATATGTCGATATGTATTGCTTTTGTCCCTCCCGGCGGCCCCCTGCGCCCCCACTAGGGGCTCTGCCCCTAGGACCCCCCTAGGACCTCGCTTCGCTCGGGCAGCTAACTTCACACTCGTGAAATCGTTGCCTTTTTCCCCTCGTAACGCAATATACATATCACATATTTAAAATTGAAGCGCCAAAAAATTAAACGGCACCGAATAAACTTTGGCATATCCGAAAAGAAACGAGGAAATGACAGCTAAATGAGAGGTCAAAGGGGCGCCATACCTCGATTTTATCTCTTTCTGAGAAAAGGACGAAGCCAGAATGAGAAGAGGACAGCCTAATCGCGATTTTGCTCCAGTTTTTGGGGCTGAATTTCAATAATAAAACGAAAGTATTTTTGTGAGAAATGGTGCTAAAACCGAGATTTTTTCAAAAATCATGCTGAAATGCATGTAAAATGTAGAAATCCGCGACTCGACAGCCATGGCAAAGTCGAGAGGGGAAATGATGCGATCACAGGGTAGGGATTATAGGGTAGGTTAGGCCATTACTGTCGAGTCGCGGGTTTGTACATTTTACACGAATTTCGGCATGATTTTCGAGAAAATTTCGGGTTCAGCACCGTTTCTCACAAAAATACTTTCGTTTTATGATTGAAATTGAGGCCAAAAAACTGGAGCAAAATCGCGATTAGGCTGTCCTCTTCTAATTCTCGCTTCGTTCTTTTCTCAGAGAGAGAGACAAAATCGAGGTATGGCGCTTTTATGGCGAATAACAAAGTATTGAAAAACAAGCCTCCTCTCTTCGTGTTGGCTTCGTGGAAAGAAAAAAAAGAGAACAGTTAAAAGTGTCTCGAACAGCAAAAGCGTGAAAGAGAATGGAAACATAGTTGAATTGGAGAACTGCAGGGTTGGAAAGAAAGCGGGGGCTTCTCGAGCACAGCCCTGCAAGCCTAATCACACGCCCCTTGAGACGAGACATCACTCGAGGCAACTTTTGCTAGTGGCTAGTGCTGTTGCACCGCTGATGGAGGCAGCTAGTAGTCCCTCTTATGCTTCCTATAACTACGCTAACTTTGGCTCAACATTAGCGATCGGGGTTAACATCTGCAGCATCGAGTTAAGCGCGTCGTGTCCCCGAGATATCCCGATACTACGGAGGGGTGGTGAAGGTGAGCTCATTTCCGTATGAGCTAATTTCCCGGTCGTTGGACAATAATTTTATCCCAACTCAAGTGCAAGAATACCAATTCGTGAACAGTCAACTCTCATTTATTTAATGTGTGTTTTTTGACATTTTCGACCACTGGAAATAAATAAACGAGAGCTTTTCAAAAACAAAAGAGATCGAAATCTTCGCGCTTTAACGACGCGATGCAAATTATTTCGCGAATTCACATGTACACATGTACAGTATTCTCACTGTGAATTCCGTGAAAACAAACAACGCGGGCGGTTATGCAAAATGTGCGAAAATGCGCGAAAATGTAAATTTCGAGCATAGATATTCGAATCAAAGAACGAGTTCTCGCTTTCTCGAAGCTTTTATTTAAAACTAAATTAATTTAAGTGGAATTACGAATAATTTTCCTTTTTTTTCGTGAAAAGAATCCTGTTGAAATTTTTTTTTCAATTCCACGAGGAACTCGTTCGAGGATAATTATTCGGCCAAGAGATGCGTCGCGAGAAAAATGCCGTCGATTCATTAGTAATCGTTGAAATTCACACATTATACTAGGGAATGTTCATAGGCTGTCGAGGAATGCGCATTTTTTCGCAACATTCATCACCGAGCGACGTAATAAAAGTGGCGTTATGACAAAGCTAACATTTAACGAAGCCGTTGAAAAAATAACGCCGCTCGTAAAACCGTGACATTTTACAATGACGGATTTGGTCGAATAAAAGGCGCCGAACGTTCTATTCCGATCGCGCATCTCGCGCGGCGCAATAATAATTTATCTTCGGCGATGTATATCATAAAACGACGAGAGACAAACACGCGAGTGGCCAATCATTGCAGCGCCATACAAAGTTTGATTTTGTACGAAAATCAAGCGGTAATCCAAACGAACAAACGAAGAAACATCCCGAATGGATTGAATAATACATACAGCTAGCGCCTTCTTATTCTCCTTTTCGCCATGCACCGAATCCATATTATAACCTCAAGTACCGGCATTTTTGCCATCTAGAAAGTCGCAGCAGAGGCTTCAGTTTTCGCATATTATAAGTGTATGTTCGTACGGAGCGCATAACACTCAAGTCTCCATATACGTATTATACGCATATATATGGATTTGTATCCCCTGCGAGTCTGCTCTGCCGTATACTTTCAGTTCGAAAAGTTTATTTTGCCTGCAAGTTTCGAGCTTGCTCTAAAGTGATTTTATCAGAAGAAAGACGTTGGAAAATTTGAGAAAAAAAATTTTTTTTTTATTATTAAAAATAAGATAAGGTCCGGATAAAGGTTCTTGGGAATTATGAAGTTACGTGATTTTTCCAGTAATCGTGGAGTAGAGCGTAAATTTCATTCTGTACGAAAATAGTTATTCAACTGCATTTTTTGGGAACATCGATTGCATACGTTATCGGAAGGAATTCTTGCAAAGTTTAAGTTTATTTTGATGGCTTTTTCTGATAGGTATAAGGAAACAATCAAATGTAATTTGAAAGAAATTTTGCTTTGAATTTCATTTCACAGTCCTCATTAGAATGGATGTGATACATGAAATAGGATGTATTATTGATGAAGATCGAACATTGATCAAACTTCAAAATTCGATTAATAATTCTTTGTAAAATGAGAGATAGTAATGCAAAAACTAAGCAAACCGACAAACGAATAAATCCGATTCAACATGCATAATTACCGAATTCGTGTAAAATTCGAATAAAATGCTAATCGATTTTGGAGAAAATTCAATCGCGGCAATCATATAGAATGTCATGAAAAAAAGTGGTCGAAAAATTATATTTTGACCATTTCAATCCGATTTTCATTGGTAATTGGGGTAAATTTTATCAGAATTTGTTACAATCGAAAATCAATCAAACGAATAAAACTAAACCAATTAGTTTTTATTCCAATTTAATTTCAACATGTTAAAGCGCAGGATAAAAATAAGCAATGGTTTTCCTTTTTTTTTCTTTCAACCGATGAAAAACGTGGAAAGAAGGCAGAGGAAAAAACAGCGAGGCTATATGAAGTAGCACGTTATGTTTGAAATCAGCTTAACTTGCGGTTATACTACACCGAACGTGTATGAACGCGACCCAGCCTTTGTGCGCGCTCTTACACAACAGCGTTTATGTATATCGCGAAAGGAAGTTCAATGGCCGCTCGTGGTTTAGTTTTACAAGAATCCATTATAGAGAGCCTACATTTATTGTGGCGATTTAAAAATCGCCTCTTTTTTTTGAAAAAGGAACGAATTATTTTCACGCCGACGAAAAATTTATCGTCCTTATCGAATCGGGGCAATATTTTGCGCGATTCAATTTGGAGTGGCGACGGCGACGGTGGAAGAAATTTGAACGAATCAACTTTTCGTTCGTTAAATGAGAAGCCGAAACGTTGACAATGGGATTCTCGCTTCAAGCCAAAGTCCTATAGGTTTCCGGCATGGAGAAATTTTATTTCCCCGATAAATCTCTCTCCTCCGTCTCCTCCTTGGTTATAGACGCGAAGCTCTCGCGAATCTCGCGATCTCTTTCGAGTCTTGACTTTTCGCCCTAAATTCAGTAGGCCGGAAAGGTTGTGTACTCGGCACCAACACTTCGGAAGACATTAATTTAAATGCGTAACTTGACATTTCGTGTCACTTTTACAAGACGCTAATAATTCTTGTTTTTCAACTTTTCTTCTGTTTGCTAATTCCCCATAAAGCGCATAATATGTAGCCGTCTCATTAAATGCTCTTTTTTACGTGAATCGTGACTTGAAAATCGGTCCTTATTTTTTCAAAAATAAGGAAAATAAGATTACACGAATATGACAAAATATGTAGGTGTTGCAAGCTGCAAGCGCGCCTCTCCTAATTTTCCAAATAAATATTACGCGCGCGCGCCCTTTGCGTAATAATTTTCAGCTTTCTGCAATTCAGCGGTTTAGCACGCGATAGTAAAAGCCACTGATCGTCCATTACTCAATGCTTTCTGTGCGCTTATAAAAGTCCTACTTTCTTAAAAGAATTATAATACAATTTTATTATGTTTGAGTGTATCCGAGAGTCACGATACGAAATGCACTTTTCATCGTCGAATTCGCCCATTGCCATTATTTTATCCCGAATGATAAAAAATCGGCTCGTTGAGCTTCGAGTCAAGAAACTACCCCCGGCGCTTCGCACATGGTTTGCACTTTTTATCCGCACTTGATACGTTGTTTGGAGTCTGATCGGAGCGCGAAAAGCGACTTTTCACATGACGAAATTATAACGATTTCTTCCTCTCATTATTTCGAATGTTTCAATTCGCGTTTAAAAAAGCATATAAAAATGCGCTCCGAGATTTACGAATGGAGAAAAAATAAGTATTAAAGCCGCATACTAGCCGGTATGGCCGGCCGGCTGGCAAGCGTATTTAAACGTATACGCCGCTTTAGCTTGTTGATTGGTACCTTTCACGCGATACGATAAGAAAACTCGTTGGACGCACGAAATTTTTCCTCTTTTTCTCTCAACCTTTACTTTGTTGCCTCTCGTCGGTTATGCAAATTGTGAGAGAGAGAGAGAGAGAGAGAGAGAGAGAGAGAGAGAGAGGGGGGCTGCTACTTATTTCGGCTCATTTCAAAAGGGATTCGTCCATTTCCGACTTTTACTACATATAAGTTTATTTTACAGAAAATAAGTCATAGAACGGAGTTGTTACTATTTCATAAAAATGTATAGGTGGAATCATTTTGATCGCTGTATTATAAATGGCTTAACATGAAAATATGTCATAATATTTTTGTCGGGACTGCTAGACAAATAGGATATAAACTCAACGAAACTTTCAAGATAATTGAATTGCCACTTTTCTAATTATATGGCACAGCCGGAAATTTTTATTCCGTTCATTTATTTCACAATAAATTTTCCGTTCCGACGTTGCCCTTATTTATCGAAAAATGTGGTAATGTTGGTGTCTCTCGCGGAGCAATGGAAATTCATCTTCTTTAAAACTATTGAAAAATCTCCAAGCCTGTTACTAATCCTCGGGGATAAATTCCTCCAAAGCGTGGTTTTCCCCTCATTCGAAAATTCGAATTAACGAAACACTGTGAAAAAACGTTTTTTCTTTCCCATTTTGTAAGAAAAAATTTAGATTTTCGTTGTAACTTGACGTTCCCCTGTAATCTCTAGTCAGTTTTCACGATAATAGTCGGCAAGTTATTTACATACAATGTCGGAGTGTGTCGTTAATAATTCAAAATCATATTTTACAACTTTGGGGAAATTTATTCTTGGAAATTTTTGAAGATTTTTTCATAAAAATAGTCTCTCAATTTAAAAGAAGGTCAATTTTCATTGCTCCGAAGAGATGCGAGAAAACTTGGAGAAAAATATTTTCTTTATAAAACTCGTGGTTCGATGGACTAAAAAATGAAGTAAATAATTCAAGATTTCTTCGCCGATTGCAAACTGTTCGATACGTCGATCAAAGAAAATTGCCAGGTTCTGGCGATGCATGATTCCCGGAATGAATGAACGCAAGGAATTATTTCAATAATTATTGCGAGACAAACAAAACGTCCCGACTGCAGATCTAATATTTGGGACGTTGCGCGGAGCAACATTCCCCGCTCGATTTGGCGCTAATCCAAGAGCCGAGGAGAAAAAAGAATTTACATGTTTTTGGGGAAAAACAAACAAATAATTGTGCTCGTCGAAAAAAGTTTAACCTCGCGTGCCAGGCGCGACCACGTTGCAATTAGCAAATGAGAGCGGCCTTAATTTCATGAAAATCGTATGAGCGATTGTTCGGGCCCAACAATAAGAAACGGTAACGAAGCTGCTTTGCTGGAACAATAAGATTTTCCAGAAGCAAGAGAGGAGTAGGAAGAGAGCGACGGAGAAAGGGGAGTCTCCTAGTGCCTGCCAGGCGCGTTGTGAAAGGCGATTTAAAGTTAAAGGGGAGAGAAAAATGACATGAGCAATGTCGAACCGGTTGCGGCCAACGTTACCAGCTCATCGTCAGCTGCGTTATAATAACAATATCGTTGCACTTCTCACTTCGTATCTTATATCGCCTCCTCGCTTGCATCTACATTGTTTCCTGCTTTTTTCTCTCCGTTGAATATCGTTTTTTTTTTCATTCAGCAAAACGTCTTTTTTGGATCAACAACGGGCTGAGAGGAATGCCCTGTAATGTAGATTTTGTCATTTGTTCTATTAATTGATAATTAAAGCTGAAAAACTTGCCTATACTTTCATTGTTGCAATAATTAATACGACATTGACGACGCAAACTTTCAACAAACCATAGGAGAAACACTGAGAAAAAAAAATTAACTAATAGCAAAGAAATCTGACTTGGTTCAAGGAAGTGATTTCTTTCTATAGTACTAAATGATATCAAACTTACTCAAAGATATCGGAATGCTTTGAAAACAGGAAATTTAGTTTTTTCTCGAGGTTCACATGCTTTTTTCTTCAACAGCGGAGCGAGAATGCGGGTTTTTGCTCTGTTTGGGAGGAGCTGAAACGGGGGATTCCACGGACCCGGAATCGCTCGTTTTCGCTCCTCCCAAGCGGAGCGAAACCACGCGTTTTCGCTCCGCTGTTGAAGAAATTAATTATTTGAACTAAACGCATATGATTGAAGAAAATGATGGAAATTCCAAAAGTAAGTTTTTAAATCAAGATAATTTTTTTGCAGTGCATGATTTGATTATTTATTGACAAAAGAAAACAGGATTATTGGTATATTAAGGCCATGTGGAATACCCCGGGTTTCTACCTTATCGGCTTTTGGGGTGTTTATTAATAAAAAATTCAAAAAAATGCAATTCGAGACCAGACGCCGATTCTACTGACTTGGGAGAATGTAACGAATTCTCAAAATTTAGAATCAGATTGTTTATTTAGAAGAATAGTACGATTTAGTTCAAAATCGACTAAATCGTACTATTCTTCTAAATAAACAATCTGATTCTAGATTTTAAGACTTCGTTACATTCTCCCAAGTCAGTAGAATTGCGTTCTGGTCTGGTCTGGTCTCGAATTGCGTTTTTAAACAGTGATGAATTTTTTTATTAATAAACACCCCAAAAGCCGATAAGGTTATTTCACCCGGGGTATTTCACATGGCCTTAAGCCCATTTAGGATATTGATTCTCATCGGGAAGAAAGAAGACTCGGATTTTATATTTCAAGTATGCTAAAAATTCATAATTTACTATTTACAAACCACTTTGTTTGAATATGGAATCGAGTGTAATATAAATTATTCTAATATTGATGTTTTATACTTCTTAATGAACATAAAATTTGAACACTTTCTGAAACGAAAGAATGATTAATTAGTTTATAGCGATCGATGAGTGTCGTTAAAAATGCATTCCAACGATTTATTTGCCATTATCAAATTATGTATTATCTACTCTGATGAAAAAAGTTTTCTTGGTTGAAAAATGATTTCCCACGGTATTATTTGCGTAAGAAACACAAATATTATCTTATTTGTGTTGCAATATAATCTCGCCTTCTAAATTACATAGAAAATCTAAAACAAATTAATCTTTCAAGAGAAAAAACAACAGTGTAATCGGTCGGTCTTTTAATGAGGTAGTCGGTCGTTATTTCGTGGGAGTTATGCAACGGAGTTGAAAAGTGTTTCAAGTTCCAATGAAATATTGTTTTTCGCCGTAAATTTGTTGTCCGCCAAATTAATATTGGATAAAGTAAGTAGTGTTGGATCGAGAAAAGAGAGAAGCTTTGATTCTCATCGGGAAAAATACAAGTATTCGTTACGGCAGGTGGTGCGGAACACTGAGAGTAGATTTTCACATTCTCGGCTTGAATATTATATAGAAGGACGGAAAATTCTAGAACCAAAGCGCGTCCGGAAAAGGTCCCGAAATTGCAGAATAAAATAATTAACCGCATAAAACGCGTTCTGGAAACTTGTCGAATAATAATGATAAATAAATCGTAGAACAGGTCAATCAATCGGAATAAAAATATTTAATTAATTATCGATCCTGAACCGAACACAATGAACCTCCGGCATCACTTACCAGTATCCGAAAAACGATAGAATGCGATTGAAAAAGATAGGATACGATTGCAGAAGCCACTTCTGGAATCGTATTTCTTGAAATCATACGATTGCAATGGAACTTGGAAAAAAAAATTCGGATCGCAACAAATCGTATTCAATTGTTAATCGTTGACTATCGTAAGAGAACAATTGGCAGATATAAATTTTCGTCAGTTTTCTGCTGCAATCGTTGATATCGTACAGTTAGAATTGCTAAGTCACATTGTGAATCGGTTTTAATCAGCAATCGTAAAGAAATGTCGACTGAAAATTGCAGCTTACAGAAGTTGATTGTTTTCAATTGTGAATCGTAAAGAATGG
>JABFQM010002500.1:0-14884 GCA_022816865.1 Zelostemma sp. ZL-2020 | reverse complement strand
CCTTCGACGTTGTTGGTCGGATGTTCCCGCTCCCCGGACGCACAATCGTTTTCCCTGAGCGGACTGACGGGCTTGTCCGCCTCCTGGTTCGGCTTGAGTCTCCTCTCGGCCTCGTCCTCGTCCTCGTCCTCCTTTTTCCTGGGCTCCTCGTCCCCGTCTTCCTGCTTTTTCACCGGCACGCTGTTCGTTGTCGTCGTCGCCGTCGTCGTTTCCGTCTCCGCACCGTCGACTTCCGCAGCCTCGACCTCGAGCTTTATTTTCACGGGCCCGTCCTCCAGAGCCGGCTGCTCTTCTTGAGGGTGACAATGATTCGTCAGGTTCTTCAGGCCGGGGATCGACTCCTGCTTGACCTGCGTTGGCCGCAGCTGGGCCGCCGGCGCAGGAAAAAGCCGATGGTGAGGTGCTTGTTGCGTCGTCGACGACAGATCGCTGCTGCGAGTGCCGCTGTACAGGGTGTCCTGGTAGTGCTTCCATCTCCTACGGCCCATCAACTCCTCCGCTACCCGCTCCAGACCTGCAACACCAACGCAAAAGGTTTTATTCGAAACCAATCACGAGCATGCTGCTTGGGTCATAATTTTCGCGAGCGACGAATCGACCTTTTTCCCGTGGAGTCATGAAAACGTGACCTTTTTTACTCGTATTCGATTTATTTATAGGCGCATACGCGCAGTTATTCGGTGTTTTCAAGTGAATGCATACACCGCTCGCCCGGCTCTTCTCGTCCTCCCAAAAGTAACCTGTTGCTGCGCGATTTACAGCATTCAACAGGGTTTGCGTTGGGTCTAATTTATGGATGATTCGTACAAACGTTTCTCCCAGTTTTCCCGCTCCGAACATTCGAAAATTTGTTTCTAAAAATAGGGGAGAGATTGAAACAGTGGGAAAAATCTATTTTAATTTAAGTTCTAAAAAGTCGCAAGCTGTTTTTAGGACGAAGTAAACATCAATAAAAATTCTATCAGGTTTAACCAATTAAATGTGACGCAAAATTGTATGCCTTGATGAAAAAGTGCTATGGAAATATTTAATTATGAGCTAAAGCTCAAATAAAGTGAAAAATTGAAGTACCAATATTCAATATAACGCTGTAAAAAACATAAGCCGAAGAAAAGTTACGTAATTTGTGTTGGAATCGGTATAAAACCCGAACACTTTTTTGTGTGCGTGTGTGAATCGAAGACTTTTGAAAATCAAAAAATGCGGAGAAAAATGTCTAAGAAACATGTTCATAACAAAATAATACTGAAAAATTGTCCTCTCTCTAAAACTGAAAGTTTTCGAGGCATTTGCATTATTTTACATCTGGATCCGTGCCTGTCGACCGCGTTGAATTTCCTTCGTTATAGTCGGCGATAGAAATAGTGATAACGGTATATTTTTTCACTTCCTTTTTTAAAGGTCTAATAGCCGAGTCTTATCGGACTGACATGACGTGCAGCCTCGAGTTTCGAGCGAAAAAGGCCACACGCGAAAAAGGCTTTACCTACTTGTACAAAGCACGACGCTGTCAACTATGACGAAACAAACGGAATTTGCAAATGCTCGAAGCCCAAAGCAGTCATTTAACTCCGTCCCCAAAGTTTTCTTTTCGCGACTTGAAAGAAAACTCGCGATATAAGTGTATCGGGTATTGATTATTTCCGTCGCGGTTACGAAATTCATCGCGGGGGATGTCATTGTTCGAGAAGGGTATTATTTATACTTCGTTCTTTGCAGCTCGATTGATTTCTGAGTACTGGACAGGCGGGTTATTAAGGACCGGCGGTATGTATGTATTTCTGGGGTACCATTCGCGACATTCCTGCCTGTACGGAATTCTCAAATTAAATTGTTCGATGCCCTGTGGAATCGCTCGATACGATTACACGGACGGCATTTGGTGGCGCTCGACCACTCGGCAGGCTTAAATATCTTCATAGAACCAATTTATTTACTGCGCAGCGATATAAATGAGGTAATATGAAAAAATGTTTTACACCCTTCCACCCTATTCAGGCTTCCGCAACATTACCGGTTGTACAGGCTTGTGTCTGGCCGAGAGAGACTTGCCTCCTTGTACAAGGTCTGACCCTTGCGATACAGTGTACGTTATAAAAATCGCCCTTTCCCCGAAGGTAATCCATTAAACAGGCTACCACGGTTGTCTGTTATACAGGCGTACCGGGTGAAGACTTTCCGTGGAAGTTGTGGGCATCGGGGCCACGCGACGCTACAAAGTCTCGCTCCTCTCACCTCCTACTCTTATGCGCTCTCCGACTAATTTTTATAGCAATATTGCAACACTTCGAGTGCAGAAAAAAGACGTTGCTAAATGGAGTGAATGATTTCGCATTGTCCATTATTGAACAAAACCTAATTGTCCACTGTTTCGAGTTTGCAAATTTGGAAAATTCAGGACATTTTGCACCGAAATTCGAGCGCCATTTATATTTTTTTATTACTGTTACAGCATCTCGGAACGGTTCATGCTGAATTAATTAGTTTTATATCGCAATAAATCGATTCAAATCGCCGTTTATGTATTATGGCGCCAGATCTATTTCGCGAAAGCAGCCGTTCGATCAACCGTTAGAACCTGATGAAAACGTTAAGGAATCAAGGAATTATGTATGACACTACTGACACAGAAATTACTCCGTATGCTTTTCATTGAGACTGATTTCCAGAACACGCACACTCGAAGAGAAGATTTCTGAAACCGTTTTATTGGTTTAATCAAGCGTTAACTCAAACAAAACATTAGAATTTTCGAAATTGTCAAAGTGGAGACTTTCAAAGTTATTATTTAGAAAATGCCACTGTAGAATTTATAATAAAATCTGAAATCGAGAAAATTAGATAAATCCGCATAAATAAATTTGTAGAGAAGAATTAAAGGCTATCGCAATTTTTTAAACCGTCCCCAATTTTATTGCAAATTCAGTAGGATCTATCACGTACGGAAAATTTATATTTTGTATGAAAACGTGTTCAAACCTTGTAACTCGATCTAAAATTTCACAGGAGCATTTAACTTTGTTAAATCAACCCCTTTTCAACAAAATATTCAATCGGTTGGACAAAATTTTCATTTACTCGACAAAATTGCAATGTCGGTTATCAATCAATTTGCTGATCCAATAAAAAATTGCGTTCAACGTTTAAATTATACAAAAGAGTAGTTTTCCGAAAAAGAGCAGGCGGAAAAAAAGTTTTCAGCGAATAGTGACGTAATGCTTCGTCCGGTTGTGAGTTCGATCACGTTAATTTATGTATACACGGACCTAAGTCACTGGAGACTCTGGCCGGCCAATTTACATAGGGACATTGCAGTAGATACGCGATGAAATCGGAACGGCATAAATTGCATCGGGCACGAAACAAAAAAAGAGCATAAAAAAAGAAAGAGAAAGAGACAAATGCAAAGATGAGAGGGAGGTGTGAGACGCCGCTGGAAGTTGCAACGTTAACGCGCATGCAAAACATTTGAATAAATGATTATTGTTTGTCAAATGTTCGAATGTTGTGGGCACTGCACGACGCACACACTTGCACGTAAGAGTATCGCAAAGCTATTATTTAAACGCTCTACTTCGGAACAGCTTATCAAATATATAATTCTCATTTGCGGAAATGCCCGGCGATCCTTTATAGAGCGCAAACGCTTCGTGGCCACGATGCGGCACTTACTTTGAGTTTTATGATTGCTTGTAACGTGGACTCGCGTATGGGCCATATATAATGAAAATTACCCCCTTGTATCCATTATTATCGAATCCATCGAACGCATAACTTCAGAATTCCATAAAAAAAGTTAAATTTGTGTTAAAGCAAAGTTTTGTTCTTGTAACAAGAAAAGCGAACGAAATAATTTAAAACGTTGATGTTATTTGCTCGGTGCCACGTCCCAAAAAGCTGATAAAATAATTGCATCGCAGGGTTGGAATTATCACACTCGGCGAGTCAATGTGAAATTCATCCGTGAAATTCTCAAGGCCTTTTGGCACAGTGCCACAGAGCGGCGCAGAAGTACTCGTGCACATCATTTCTTCCGCGATTACGCGCGTCAACAGGTCCCGAGGCTTTTTGGCACGGTTCTCCGTGTTTTATTTTTTTATTGCTTTTTTGGGGGGTATCGCCGCACGCGTCACTAGGCCATTCTTCTTCGGTGTCACGTGGATGTTTAACCACGTGTTGTATACCAATGTTTTACGAGTGACAAATGTTTCTCTGACATGTTTAATTCCGGGGTAAAATTTGTCACGTGGCAAATTCTTCCCCTTTCATTCTATTTAAATTCAATTCGAACTTCAATATTTCGTTGATATTTGTATGTATTTATTACAAATCCAATAGAAGAAGGAAACGATATAAGAATTGATTTTATTGTTTATTTATCAACTTCTCTTTGACAAATGCTATTATTATTTTCAAAAATGTATTCCCTTTATTTGTTTTACATGTTTAGAATGTAAATTACACGTGAAAAATTTGCCGACGAATTCGTTTGCATGAAAACAATTTGGCAAACGAATTGAAAAGACCCAGAAGCAGCATTGGATAAATGGGTGAGTTTGAACGGCCTTTCGGGGCGGCGGGGACGTAAATGAATAGGCTTCAGTGACCTTCGGATTCTGCATTAATATCGCACGCTGTCGGTATATCGTGGCACATAATCTACCATTAGGCGCGGTAAAGTGTCTGGAACGATAACGCGCGCGGCGTTACGATTTGACATGGTGGCGCGTATACGTTTTGCATTGCTTTTACCGGTTTAATGATCGGCGCGAGGATCGGTCTCTCGATCGTCGCTCGCCCGGAGAAAACCCAGGAATGGCACACTAACGCCTTATTCGCTCGCGCCGTCGTCCATTAAATCCCTCGTAAAGAATGTTGCAAACGCGAAATGAGTCCTCGGAATAGAAAAGCAGAACATTTTTCACCTTCGCTCCATCATTTTCACGTCTCTCGGTCTCGGCGAATTTCCGTTTTATCGAGCGGGAAAAATCGCTTCTCCGAGAACTTCGAAAATACGCGCTTCGTCTTCGACAAGTCATTGTTGCATAATGCCCGGCGAATTCCAAGGCTTGATAATGAATCATGGTAAAAAAATCTGGCCGCGACCGATTGCCCGATGTTTGCTAAATCGAATTTTGCAGGCTTCCTCATTATTTTCGAACGAGTCGTCGTCGTGTATACACACAAGCTCGATCGGCAATCGTGAATCATCGCTGAATGTCAGGCACGAATTTCTCGAGGCTCGAGTGCGCTGGCGATAAAAGTCCGCTCAGAGCGCGTTCGTTATCGAAAATTGTTGAGCAATTCGTGAGCGTCCAGAAAAATGTTCGGAAAATTTCATAAAAGACATCGGTAAAAATAGAATTGTATTTATAGAACGAGAATGAGATTCCGAAGTTCCCTCATGAAAATCCATTTAAAAAGTTGAGAGGAAAAGGTCGAAAACTTCAATGAAAAAGACCCGAATCGTTCGTTTGGACGGCAATAAATAACGTCTCACGGCAATTTCCTAATCGCAGCGCGTCGGTGACCTCGCGTAACGAGTATCCAAGAAAAGACAAAGACCGTATTTTTTTTTTCGTTAACGCGCGTTCATCCAACGCGCGTCCTTCGCGCGATCCAGCGAAGGCTGAAGTTTTATCCGCGAATTCAATTGTTCTCCGCATCTGCGTTGCTAATTACAAACGCGAACTGAAAAATGTAGCAAGCGCGTCGCTTCGGGACACGCGATCGCGAATCAATCCTTCGACATCGATCGCGCTTCGTGGACAGACAAGTGCGCACAAAAAAAGCTGGAATATTCATGAAGAGCGAAGTCCAGGCTTGCGATAAAATACTGTAAAAAAGAGTAATAAACCGTCGCCCCCCTCCGTGAAAATATCGACCGCGAGGTGTTTGCCAAGAGCGATGATTATGGCATTCGATTTGGTGGGGAAAAAAAGTTGAATAAAAACAGCTGAATATTTCATCGCGATCGAATTTTCGCGAGAAATCCGAACCTATTTTTCAGGTGTCGGGATCGCTGAAAGTTGCAATAAAGAATGCGAAAGGGGGGAGAAAAATTGTTGCCACGTGGGCTCCAGTTTAGGCCGGAAGTACGCGAGAGAAGAGAACCCGGGGGCGGCAAAGAAAATTGCGATCTTCGCGAAAATCCCTTTCGCGGGCGCGAAAAAACCCGAGTGGGACGATAACTTTTGCCGACTCGGGAGATGAGAGAATACGTTCTCTCGTGTCAGCCCCCGGACACGGCGGCACCATTTTTCGATTCTAAATCGAATGGCCTCGGGCCCCTCGACCAATGAAAGCGGCACGGTTTTAGAAGCGTGTGTTTGGTCCGCTCCCCTTTTATCTACCATTAGTAATGCCCTCCTTGTCGTTCTTCCCACTCAACGATTTTACTCAACGAAACATTCGAATTTTCATTGATGCGCAGTTTTAAACTGAACATAAAACCGAAGTGTTACCAATTTCGGTTTTGATTTCGATTCTTACAGGGACCTCGAGATTGAGTTAAGAATTTTGTTTTTAATTTCATTGAAACAACAATTTAATGAAGCTATATTTACTACAACTTTGGAAATATCTTTTTAAAATGTATTCAAGTAAATAAATCGCAATCGAAATTGTAATCATAAGCAAACCAACACTTATTTTCCACAGCTGAATTAAACAAGGTTTTTTTTGAAAATGAAAAATTGCCGACCGCAACCATTTCTATAGGATTTGATTTCAGTCTCTGGCTCTTAAAAATTCAGTGATTCATCACAGAGCAAGTTTCTATCGAATTATTCATTTACTTTTGATGAATTTGGAATGAATCATCGGCAGTTAACGAAATGACGTAACACGTTTTCGCAACTGGATCGCGCTTTTCCAGTTCTCTCAGTTCTAAACATTTTTTACTAGTTCCAGAAAAATTATTGCCTTTTGTGTCGTAATATTTTATATTTTTATGAATCGAGCGTAAAAAGTTAGCAGCGATGATCGTTGGCCAATCGTGATTCGACTCGAAGCAGACCGGAGAAGGCTAGAAACTGGGAGTCAGTTGTGCCGGGTGGTGGGGTCCCCGCGACAGCGACGTAGCCACATTACAAGGCTATCCTTTGTCCGAAACTAGTCCCGTGTATAATCAGCTAGAGGAAAAGCCTGACGCGTGAAAGATCATATCACTTTCAGTGTACAAATAACGGCTTCCCCCGGTGAATGAAAATACATATTTTTTTCTGCGAAATAACGCGTAATGAAAAAACGAAAGTTTGCGAATTTGTACCGTTGGGAATATGTTTAATCAACGTATAGAGTTTCGTGATTACATGCCATTACAAACTTTGTCATTTTTCTTTTTTTTTTTCAATTGCGTAAATTTGCGGAAACGGAGAAAGAAAATTCCAGTTGGCAAAATGTTTACGGCAATTTTTGCGGGCTTTGAAAATGGCAAAATACTAGAATTTCGTGCGCATGAAGGACGCGCGTTGGCCTCATTTCACGGTAATTGCTACATGTTTTGCGGTTATAGGAAGCGTAGTCATTGCAAACTATATTCCCGTTCGTTTGTGTGCGTCGATGTGTTTGCTAATTACGTGGATTATACGTCGTCTTATCATTAATAGGTGTTTATAAATAATCAATACATCTCAGGTCCATCAAAATAATTAATTTCCCACAATTAATTTAATGCTATCCGCAGCCATTTTTTATCCATGCAAAACCCGCTCGATGCAATTGCTTCATCAATAAAAAATGCATCGATCTTTTCGAATAAAAGTGGGACACTGCGAACACATACGGCTTTTTCCAAAGCGTAAAAAATGCATCAACCGCGATCGAAGGAACATTTCGCAGTATCGGGTTTCTTGAAAATGATAGTGAGAAAAGGGTTATATGCCGGGTATAATTGAAATAGTATAATAGCACAAAGGGGACCGTATACCACGCCCCCGCAAAGTTTACAACGGTAAAAGTAGTCGACATGCAGATTCGAAGTTTCGCCTTGAAAACAATCGGGCGTGGAGCAGCTCGAAAATCAATACAGAAGCTATCAATTGAGCGCCGAGCTGTACAAATTAATAAAGCAATGAAAATGCGAGCTACGTCTTGGTCCCGATTTTTCCTCTTTTTCAAGCTCCCTGAAGTTTGCCATTGCCGCGACGATAAATCTTTGGCCTCTACTCGTCGGAGGAATTTAAACACGAAAAGTCGAAATCTCGCGAGGGCAGTTCCGCGCTCGCACCGGGAAACGAAGCGCAAAAAAAAGGAACGTCGGACTTTCGCGGAAAATCCCGACAGAGTCGTCGAGTCGAATCTTTTTCTTCTTCTTTCGTCATTTTGTCCCGGAAGTGACGCGAAAGTTTGCCCTTTTTTCTTTGACATTTTTATTCTCCTCTTTGTTTTATTTGTTTCGAGAAAAAAAGTTTCATTGATGTTCGAATATAAAAAATATGTTCGCAATTTCAGTTTCGTTAAGAGATTGAGTGGAAAGTGGAAATGGAAGAGCTCAGATTTCGAGGAGCTTCCGAGAATCCTACATCATAATTACGAGTCTTGTAAGAACGAGTTCTGACCTCGCGAATCTTTCGTCGCTCGTTTCCCTTCTCCGCGGAGTAGTAACGGCCTTAGAATCGCGCGTAGCCAGACGAGCGAGCTAATCGCGCGCGATCTCCTGTTTCGCCGCGCAAATTCCAATGGCTCGATTGTTAATAAATAAAACACTTATGAATAACAGCGGTCGGAGTGGCTCGCCTTAACCGAGTTCATTGAAAAAGTCTTCCTTTCCTTTTTCCCTGCATATCTTTGAATGACTTTTTAATAAGTTCACCGCGATAGATGAAACACTCCACTTTTTTGCCGCACCCAGAAAAATACTATCGAAAAATTCACTCCATTCCCCAATTAAATTAATCCCATTCATTAATAAACGATTAAAATCCCTGAAATCAAAGTCTTCAATCTAAATTATCGGATAATATGCTGCTCGATAAGGAAACTTGCTATCTGCTTCGAAGGCAAATTTCTTTGAAATAACGAAAAACAATCAGTAAATAATACAATATTCATTTGCGGAGTGAATTCACTTAGCGAAAACCGTTATATTTATCGCTAATAAATTTTGTTTAACGTGACAAATGGGTTTTGCGCTATTCCGCGAAGCAACAATTATCAAGCAGGTTGAATCATTTATCGCGCGTCAATCTTTCCGGGAAAATAAAAATTGACGCTCGAAATCTCCGCTATCATTCAACCAATCGAATAAATTATTCAATCCTGGTTCTTGGAGTGGAAAATTCGAGCAGCGAAGAATCCGATTGGGAAATGAGAATGAAAAAAATGGCGGTGAGCCGGAGTGTACTCTTCCATTTCAGTCATCCAAAAGACTTTCAAGTGCACAATGTTGCCTTTGCCTCTTCCACGCGAAGTAAGCAGTAATCGGATACTGTCGTCGCACTGACCCATTTATCTGCGCTCGAGTGCCGTAGTAATAAAATTTATACTCTCACCCAAGGAAACGAGCGAAATGGCACAACACTAATCTTGACAATCAGCGCTTCATTTTCGTCGAAAATTTCCAAATTTGACATTTACGACCGGAATGAGCGGAAATTGAACAACTACGATTAAATAGAATGCGAGAATTTTGCCGGGTAATGAGAAGCTCTTGAGCTGGGTTATAAATTCCGTGGCTTTTTTTAGAACGGTTCGACTCCGTTTTTTTAGAAAATTGAATCATGATGGAATTTTATCTTTGTCTTAATCTCCTTTTATTGCCCCTAAAATTGCACCTATTATAAATAGTTTATACTTTACTTCAATATTCACCTCTAATTTCGACGTTTTTGCCCGGAATAAGCACTCTTATCTAATTATTATTGTATTTTCATCGAATTGAACGAATTTATACCGAGTTAAAAATGAACAATTAGATGATAATTGTGGAGCATTTAATCAATCAGTTTACCGTCTTGAAATTCGAAAATATGTAAAATATTTTCTGAAAATGCGAGAAGTTTAATCATCGCAGCGATGGAAAGTTTTCGTTCACATTTAACTGCAATTGCACCTGAAACTGCTTAAAGTAGTGTTCAGAAAATGTTAGAAAGGAGTTTAATTGGAACTGCAAAATTGAATTTAAGGCGTGACGAAATTTCCCTACGAAATTCAATTTTCATCGATGACGACAATTGGTTTATTGAATAAACAAACCGATAATACGATTGACCCGAAAAATTAACTAAATTATTCAATCAAATTATTATTTGTTACGTAATGCAAATTTATGTAAACAATCGAACTCAAAAATTTTGTGCGATACACATTTACACTGGAATTGATTATAAACCAACATAATTTTCAAGAATTATTTATTACAATTATAAAGTCCAATTGGCATTCTGAAAAATCACAGAATTGCATTCCCAAATCGAAGCCGTTAAAATTTTGATATTTTACAAACTAAATGGGTCAGAGTTGCGTGCGCGGAGGGAGAGGGAAAAAGCGAAGAGAACAAAATACAGGGATGGTAGAAATAAGCGATCTACGGTGACGAGTGATATGACACGGAGTGTTATGATCGCAATCGTCCCAGCGTGCGAGCACGTGCATGAGACGAGAATCAGTCCATTTCACACGATGCTGATCCGACCGTAGTCGTCGTTATGACGGGCTGCTGCCGTCGACACCGTCGAAAATACGAGCCACCCTCAGTTTCCCGAGCTCCCAGTATCACGTTGCGCCATCATTAATTCCGCAAAACCGAGCTTTTAATCTGTTAAATCACGGATCATTGCTCGTCTATTTTTCGCGCTGAAGTGAAACTTTTTTGTTTCTCTCAAAGAGAGCAACACCATTTTCCTCGTTTCGAGGCACGACGAATCGATACGAACTTTTCCGAAACTTCTCATTATATTAATAAAAAACAAGTGGATTTCTTTGAAACGCCCTAATCCGAAATTGCTTAATCCACCTCAAAAATCCTCGAGATTTCATTCCCGCGACCGCAGCGATGTTACTTTTTTTCCGAGACGCTGCAGGTGCATTGGTCGGCGCGTGTTATTTTCGTCAATTCGACTCGACTCCCACTCGAACGCATCCCTTTCTCGCCACCCCTGACTCGCCCCTACTTTCCGTCACCGAAGCGAGGTCAGTCCACGGAACGGTCCAAAGACGACCTCCCCTCGCGCTCATCCCCACCCGCTGCACTCGATATCGTTTCATTACGCACCCCACTAAGTCGACATTTCTTTACCCCTCTCCCCCTAACCACCTATATCGGCGCACTTCCCTCAACGACTCGACGATGAAACACGAACGCCCGCGAATTTTTATTGTTACGCTTCGCTCTGCTTTTTTATGCGCCTTTTAACGATCACTCGCTCGTTTCTTTTCTCTTCTTCGCTTCCCCCTCCCTCCAGCCCCCAACTTCCGAGACACCCTTCGGCGCTGTTCCCGGCAACCCTTTTCGAGACGAAAAACGAAAGCCGTTTTCGGGAAAGAAGCTCAGAGATTGTCTCTCGTTATGTGATTGTGCAATTATTCCGAGAGAATGGGAAGACGAAGGAAACCGAAGAAAGTAGATTAGAGTTCCCGCTCCTTTTTCTCCGACAATTTGTCGCGCGTTGATTCGTCCCTTTGTTTTTCACGAAAAATAAACCAATTTCTTACGATTGGACGACGCTGTTTTAAGGAAGAATTTGGAACGAGCGAAGTTTTCGTTGTTTAAAAATGCGCACATGGCAACGTAGTCGCGGAAATTATGGGACTCGTACTTCGAAACGATCAAATTGAGTTTTACCTATCCGATTTCCCTTCACGCTTGTTCCTCGTGTACAGCCACCCTCGCGACAAGACTCGGCTGTATTTCGTCGTTGCCTCGTATTGACATTTTCCGCCTTTTCTCTCTCGGATGATTGTGTTACGTGGCTTCACCAAGACACTCGCGACGCCGATGATGAGTCGATTTTAAGCCTGATCGTGACTCGCGCATCGCATATTTCAGCGCGTACGAGCATGACATTTTTCATCGTCACGTGGACATGAATTCGCACTCCCGTTCACTCGCACGAATCGCACGTGACGAAAAAGCGCATGGCTATTTTCGCGAGAAAGAAATTGCTCCGGACTAAATCCCCGTCGTTTGCCGGCGGAAAGAATATGGGAGCGACACTTTCCACGGTAAAAAAAACTGGGTATGACGGCGTCGTTCGCGCTTTCGGTTAACTCGGGCTCCGTGGAAGCTCGGAGCTTTCGAAGATCCCCGGCGACGTGGCAATAACGCGGAAGGAGAGAGGAGCCGATGCCGTCGGACTCGAGGACGCGCATTGCGTGCGCCGAAAATGCAAAGGGTGCAATAAGCCACGAGGAAAAGAAATCGAGGGGAAGCGGGCGAGAGAAAAAAGAGGGGAAGACGGAGAAGGGAAGAAGCCGAAGAAGAAGCGTCAAGGCGTTCACGCAACACCCGCGCGAAATGTGCCCGCTCGAGCGAGCCCGGGTGGGGGTGGTTTTGGTGCCGCGTGGGGGAGAGCTCGTGAAAAGAGGGGACGCTCGGCTGATGAGCGGGGAGGAAGCTGTAAGAAGAAGAAGAAAAGAAGGTTTCGGGCGGCGGCTGGTTGTCTGTGGTCAAGGCGTGCAGATTGTGTGCAGTATTCCCCGAGAGCCTGAACGAACGATGCGGGGCTGCGAGGCCGCGAGGCCTAATTTTTCACCCTCTCGGCACGCTCGTGCGTCGAGTTTTGTCTGCTTTTCCGCGTCGCGATCACGGGGGAAGAGGAAATTTTCGATTCGCTGGACAGCACGAGGGTCTTGGCTCAAGGCTCTTTCAGCATTTCCCTCTTTGCTCGCCGGGGTATTTTCGTAACGCGACTTTGAGGGCTTCGAAAGTTTTTTTTCGTAACGCAAGGATGCGAACGAAATGCCGGCATTTTTTACTTATATCATTTTTTTCAGGCTTGCAGAAATTCGTACGATCAATGTTGACAGTAGTTGGAGGTTTCTAATCTAACGATTTAACGTTAATTCACGTTTTTATGCTATTCTTTTCTTCGGAAGTTTTTGGAATTTTATAAAAAATACGTTCAACAAATATCTCATTCAATTTTAAACCATAAAATTTCTTTGTGGAGAAAAAAATTACAATTTTTATCATTTCATTTTTCGAGACTTAAAATTGTATGTGTACTTTGAGCACAAATAAATGTTTCATGCAAAAAGTAACCAAAACCAATCAACTTCTCGTAACTAAAGCAATTTCGTTAAAACCGTGATGTTAATGACGCAAAAAAATTCCAATTTAACAGTATCATCGCGCAATTACTTTTAAATACTATCATCGTTACGCAAAAAGTTTCAGGTATCCTTTATGAAGAGCCGTCGTCTTTTTATTCGCATTTCCGCAGAAAAGTAAAGTTATAATAGAGAAAGGATCACGAAGTAATTCGCGGCGGTTCTCACATGGCGCGCGCAGAGCCCTTTATAATGGTCCTGCAGAACCGCATTGAATCCTTCGTTCTCTTTTGTGCGAGCGGCTCATTGTTTCCGAAGGAACACTTGCGTAAGGCGCATTGCTCGTGCATACTATGCCGGAAAGTGCGAATTTGGAGCACCGTTGCTCGATGCAAAAAAAACGTTACAACAACATCTCCAAATCACCAACAAAAAAAAACCTCCCACCCCGCATTAACCCAAAGTCACCCCAACGAAGTTCATTTCCGTGTCGAGGATTTCCCAACAAAAAAAAGCCCGCTTCGCAATTTCCGAGAGACTCTATCTACTTTGCTCGGTCGGAGTCGAATAAGGAGATACTGCCGGCGTGTAGTCAGACAGGATTCGGCGGTTTGCAACAGGTCTCGCCGGCTGTGTGGTGCCTCGCTCTGATCCTTTCGCGCGAGAGCAGGAAGGAAATTGCCGGGTGTCTGGTGTGGGTGCGGAGAAAGGGAAAGGGGGGATGGGGGGAGGGGGGAGCTCATGCATTAACAGGATCGTCGAGCATCTATGTGCCAACGGTAAATGTGGTAAATGTGCCGGCGTACATACGGAAGCACACACGGGCGACGCCAAGCCGATGCAAACGCCTCGACCCACACAGAGCAAGCGGTCTCTGGCGCACGCTCGTCCACTCCAGCGCATTCTACGTGCATCCTCTGTGGACGAGCACCGGACGCGGCTCAAATTCATTCACTCGGTCATTTGTGATCTCGCCTACTTTGATATACCAACGCTCTGAAAAATTCGCGAACCTTTTCAAAGAGTGAAAGAAGAAAGTTCGGAAGAAGGTTGATCGGGCGAGTCCTGAAAAGGTCATGAACGCTACTCACCGACTACGAAGACCATGTTCTTTGTCCATCGCAGTAGCTCCCGTTTAATGTGTCTGCGTTCCTGTATGCAGCGGGCATAGGGGCAATCCGCCATTTTTGAAATCACATCTTAGGATGTGTGTGTTTGTCGGCCGGCTTGTGTGGTGTGCGCGCCTGCCTCGTGTGTCCCGTTTCTCTCTTGCTCTTTCTTCCCGTTCCTCTTTTCTCCCTCCTGTAATTCGTATGAGAGAGCTATCTAGTGTTTCCCGCGTTTGCCTCTCCCCGTATGTCCGTGCGTGCCGGCCGAGAAATGTAGTTGCTGGCGCTGTCGTACTCCCGAAGTCTCGTCGTCGTCGGTCGTCGTTGGGGTGGCTTGGGCGCGCACGTGTGTGTGCGAATGTGTGACGTCACGCGTGACGTAGCGTGCGCCAGGGGTGGTTGGAGGGGCTGTCGTCGTTTTGCCGGCGAGGGAAAGGGAAGCGCGCGGAAGGGAAAAGACGACGACGGCGACGGCGGTGGTGGCGGCGTCGGCAGGGCGGTGGGCTTTTGGTGGGGGCGCCGGGTATCCTCGCTACTCCCAGCGGTACAGGGTTAGGGCATAG
>JABFQM010002499.1:0-14887 GCA_022816865.1 Zelostemma sp. ZL-2020 | reverse complement strand
GTTGTGTAGTTTTTTTTATTTGTTTTTTTTTTTTCTTTTTCTGTTTTTGTCTTTATTTTGTATAATATTTGTTCTTTTGAGTTATTTTGATATGTGAGCATATATAATATTGTTCGAGTTGGAACCTAATTTTGGTTGAATATTTATCAATTTATTTAATAGATACAAAAATAATTAAAAAAATAAAAGAAAAAAAAATAAAAAATAAAAAAAAAAAAAAAAAAAAAAAAAAAAATTAAAATTAAATTATAAATTCATAAATTTCAATTCACAACTTGAAATAACAATTACAATTACAATGTCAATTGGATTTCATCGTGAATTTAAAAATTACAATTTACAATCCAAATTTACAATGGAGATTCACAAATTCCAATTTACATTGTAAATTGACAAGTAAATTCACAAATTAAAATTCACAAAGCGATTTCACAATGTAAAAATGCAAATCGCGATTTACAATTCAAAATTACAAAATACATTTCACCCTAACATTACATCAACAATTTTCATTATCATTACATTATTAACATTACATTGACATTCAATTATCATTCCGAATGTCAAGTATCGTCTTCTCGATCGGATCTTTGTACAGAGCTTTCACATTTCCCCCTCGGGCGTTCTGAGAAAGAAAAGTAAAATTAGTTTTGACTATCTCATGTGATGTACACTACTTACTACTTCGACTACCGAATACCAACGCATGGAAAAACTTGCTAAACATGCTATTGTTACATAAAGTATAGTGCGTGCACCACGCACAGCGTTAAAAGACCGACATTGCCTCCGTGGTACACAATGTACTATTTGAATCTCCAATATGTTCTTCGCACGATTGGGAACTATAGCAACGCGGGATTCGTTAAGATTCAAGAAATTGCATGCAAAAGCACGTACACTCGTATGACAAATGAATTTACATTCCTTCGAACAATGGAAAACGATAAAAAGAAGATACCGCCGGAGAAGCATTGTCATGTTTTTATCTTTGCTAAAAAAAATTACTAATAAATATCTTGTTATGTCACTCGCGTCATTTATTGTGAATCAAGAAATTTCATGCAAAGCACGCACACGCGGTATAATAATAAATCTTTCATTTTAACGAACGACGTGAGACAATGAAAACAGATTTTAACGGAGGAGCATTGTTATGTATTTTTCCGCATTTTTTCTCCCGTTCCTAAAGCGACGTTATTACAGAATCTTCCGAATCTCCGATGTGTCCTTCGCATAATTACGGACAATAGCAATTCATTTGTTTAAAAAATTCATGCGAAAGCACGTGCGCTCGTAAAACAATTAATTTGCATTGGCTTAAACGATGTGAGACAATCGGTAAAGATTACGCCGGAGAAGCATTGTCAAGTTTTTATCTTTCTCGTGAGAAATTACGAATAAATATCTTTTTTCATGTCATTTGTTGAAAATCAAGAAATTACATGCGAAAGCACACCCTTGAAAAATCTTTCGTTAAAAAGACTATTCGATTGATCTTCCCAGAAAAAAATCACGAATTACTATCTTGGGATACGAAAAATTCGTTCCACATGTGTTAAACGGATTTCAATATCTTTCAATTTCCTCATTTCCAATTTTTAGCCTTTTACATAATTCGGAAGATGAACTTTTATAAAATTACTCTCTACCGTTCGAACAATACTTTGAAACTCCTGCGCGTGCGCGCCCTCTTCGTCGCCATTACCGAACATCGAAACGCGACGCGCGCATATTCATCCCCTCCCCAGTATTCGGAGCTTTATAAAAGGATGCAATCTTCGCAGCGCCTCAGTAGTCTCACTCCCAGCCACGCGATCATTGACTCGTCGAAACTTATCTTCGTTTTGAAAACTCTTTAGGACTTCTTCTCCTTCCATCGTCGGACTAATGTAAGTGAGAATATTCTACCAGAATATTCTCGGAATATTTCTTTTACTATCGGCCTGAGGGACAAGGGCCGGACGTTTTTATATTCTAGGAATATTTTTAGAAACATTTCTGGCATATTTCTGAAATTTTGTGTGCTGTTAGGGTAACGACCGTTTTGGTTTCATGATTCCTATTTGTGTTCGACGTTTTCACGGTCAGGTTCAATTCGGATGTAACCAAAATGGGTGAAGAATACTGAATTCGGTTTTTTACTGAATTCGGTTTCTTCTGAAAAGGTCTCACTGCAACTTCAGGTTTTCAACAGTTTGCAAATTGTTCAAACAATTTCTAGCAGTACAATGTGGCGCATCACCTTTATTTCGATTCTGGCGATCGCTCATAGCGAAATACCCGATACAGTCACCCAATGGGATCACTTTAAATACGAGTTACCTGCAGCTAATCCAGGTAGCAGACCAGTCGATAGAATGTACGTCGATTCCGTAGCTGTCTGGAAAGATACAATGTTCATGGTGATGAACAGCAAATATTCATCAGTTCCGTTCACCTTGAGTTCTATCAACCTAACAGAAGGTATCAGCGTGTAACCGATCACAAGTTTGTACATCTCAATCGAATGTACGTTGATGATTCGATTTCTGTTCAGCGGATGTGAGATCTCCGATATTGCAACCTTATCCCAGCTTCAATATACACGACCATGCAAGTCGCACCTTCATAAAAATATACAACATGTCCCGAATAAACATCAATGCTTGCGATCGTCTATGGGGTCTAGACAGAGGAATACCCTCTTCAAAACCAAGTTTGAGCAGTCCACGTATCATAGTTATCAATCTCAATACAAAAGAGGTATACCTAACTCAACGAACTCATCACACGGGCGAATGAATTATACGATCTTTCCAGATCATTCGTTTGTCCACGATTAATTCGAAGGCCATGAATCTGTACAATCCGTTCCGAGGTCATTTTGTAGTCGATGTAAACGAGGATGATTGCGATAACGCTCATGCTTACTTCGGAATGGGAGGGACTGATAAGATTGTCGTATACAGCTTTGCCGAAAATGAATATCAGGTTGTTTCTAGCCCCCCCGTGCCAGAACCCAGCAGCAACGGTAAATGATTATGGCAAACGAAATTCATGAAGCGAGTTCAACTCTCGCTCTGTTTCCAGTGAAAGAAGAGCTTATCTGGGTAAATAACCTATGGTCTAAATTGACGAATCCGGCCATGAAAGACAGAAGATCAGTAAGCTTGTATTACGATAATACAAAACGCCAATTCGGAGTCTCGATCCGTGATAGATCTCTGGAGGAGCGGAATCATGTCCGCGAATCCGAAGCTAATTCTGGTGTAACTGATATCCAATCCGAAAATGGGTGGTTGATGGGCCAGCAGACCAACGACAAACGATCTTCATCAAACCTTTTCACTCTGAACGTTCACACTTGGATACTTGAGTACACACTGGAGCGCCTAGACCAGTATGGTAGGTTATGTCAATTGATACACTTAAAGCGTTCTTTGAACATACTATTCTTATTCCGCCGTTGTTGTTGAATTCAGAGCTAGAGTTCTTAAAATCTGGTAACGGAAGAAACTTCAAGTATTCGACTCAATTGGCCATTTCGACTGAAACTAACAAGCTCAATATCATTGTATCGGCATCATACCCTACGAAACGTGAGCCTTTTGTTGCCGAACATAGTTTTATGTTCGTTGCTCCTCTCGAAGATGCTTTCCAATAATTTCAACGTAAGTACAGATTTTGAGGTGAGAATTCATAGTTTTCCAATAGAATGACCGAATATTTCTTATGGGGGTTGATTATAATGACATACGTTCTTTCGCAGCTGATTTAGCCTAGAAACCTTAATGGCGCTGAAATCCATCGATGCAGTGATGGCCATATTGGTTCTATGGGTTCTTAATGTCTGAATAGGTTAAACTTTGATTTGTGTTTTTCTGTTTTATCTTATCCTTTTATTTGTTTCATTTTCTGTGTAATTGTTTGGCAGTTCTACAGGTATTCAATGCCTACCTTAATAAATCGTATTGAATCAATCGATCAATCCCTTTTTTCCGCCATTTTTTGTTTGGAAGACGCAATAAGACGCCTCTTCTACGTTTCTTGATTCGTGACGAAGATTTCTTGAATTTTCATGTTTACTGACTCATTTACTGACCTTTTCCATTGTTAAATCGGCATGTTCCAAATGTCGTCCGAATTCGATTCGACTTCTAGAATTCGTACGAAATTCATTATGCCGACAGATAATGTACTTTTGTACACTACGTAACTCACAAATATGTTGAAAATTAATAGTAAATGAGAATGATAATGGTCCACTGGACCAAATACGCGGCGATCTTTTACCCCTGGGAAAGCGCAACCATCCGAGCACTCACGCGGAATGGTATCTTTGTACAGGGGATAACCACGTATATTACATTATTATTCCATTTTATCGTGATTTTCATAGTCTTTTGTTAAGAATTAAGAAGTCAGTATCACAAAAATGAGTAGTTAACCTCGAAAATAAATTTTTCCCATTCAAAATTCGCGCCAAATGCATTAAACCACGTGAATCCCCATATCTCTTTCGCTCCTCCGCTCTCCCTAGCGACATCTAGCCAAGAATCGCGGAACCAAAATCCGAAAAATGTAAAAACAAATATTCCGTCATTTAAAATTCGCGCCAAATGCATTGAATCCACGTCTCTCTCTTTCTCTCTACCTCTCTAGCGACATCTAGCCAAGAATCGCGTAACCAAAATTCGAAAAATGTAAAAACAAATATTCCGTCATTCAAAATTCGCGCCAAATGCATTCACCACGTCTCTCGCTTTCTCTCTCTCTCTCTCTAGCAACACACACGTTCTCTCTCTCTCCCTCTAGCGACACACTAGCGACATCTATTTAAGAATCTCGAAATCAAAAGCCCAAAAATGTGAAAACAAACATTCCCTTTCAAAATTCGCGCCAAATGCATCGGTTCCATGTCAATCCCGGTCTCTCTCGCACACTCGCCTCGAAGTTTCCCGAACTCGCGCGAAGTGCATTTTTCCCGCGACGAGTCGCGATCTAAATCCAAGATGGCGCCGTCGCTTAGCAACGCGTGCGTCCGCGTCGCGGTGTTTCTCAATTCAAGTGTTTCATTCCCACCGAAACGTCAAAGATTCGACTCATTACTCCCATTAATCATCCAACTCTACCCGGAAGTGCTTCAATCGAGTCGAAAAATAGTGAAAATCGGAAGTGAATCGTGTGCGACGCGCCGGAGTTTTCGAATTTATTTCATTTTTCTCCGGAAAATTCCATTCGCCCGGAAAAGCCCGTGAAATCGCGCCGTGTTTTTCTCGGGTACGTGCCCGGAAGTCGTGCGAGAATCCGGAAAAACCTGGGCGCGGGCGAGATTTCTCCCGCGATCGCGGCAGCCATTTTCCGAGCGTCCACGAAGGCGCCCGGAGAAAGCCGAACTTCGTTCCCGTGTTTCGAGAGCGCCGAGATTGCGTCATGGCTGTGGAATCGAGGTAAGAACTTTCCCTTTCATGCTTGGTTTTACGAACACGAAAAATTGCGTGTTATGCGTTGTTTGAATCGACTTTTTTTACGATTTCGACTGTTAATGATCGGCCAAAATGTATGTATTTAGCGAATGCGATGAAACGGGAGACATAAAATTCGAGAAAGGGACGGGAAATTGTTTTTAAGGGATTTTTTAAGGGCGATTCAGGTTTTAGGGATTGAAACGCTTTTTTAAGGGACTTGACCCTTTATAAAAAATCTTTAAAGGGACCAAGGTTTTTTTCAACAACTGAACTTAACAAGGGCCCTTAACCCTTTTTAAGGGACTCGACCCTTTTTAAGCGACTTTTAGAAACTTGACGTTGTTTTAAAGACACAATACTTACTCGGGAAAAGGACCCTTTTTAAAGGGATTTTTTAAGGGACTCGTCGCTTTTTAAAGGGTTTTTAAGGGACTCGACTTTAGGTGCAACTCGATACTTCTCAAGGTCATGACCCTTTTAAAAGGGGCTTTTTAAGGGACTTGATCCCTTTTATGAAGGGCCCTTAACCCTTTTTAAGGGACTCGACCCTTTTTCAAGGGACTCGTTCGTTTTTGAAAACTAAATACTTTTTAAGGGACAGGGCCCTTTTTAAGGGACTTTTTAAGGGACCCGACCTTTTAAAGGGCCCTTTTAAAAGGGCCCCAACCCTTTTTTCTTATAAGGGATTTTTTAAGAAACTTGACCCTTTTTTAAGGGATTCAACCCTTTTCCGCAAAATCTCAGCCCTTTTAACGAAACTCGACCCTTTTTAAGGGACTTCACCCTTCAAGAAACCGGGTTATTCTTTAGAGCCCTTTTAAGGTATTCGGTCCCTTTAAATCCCTTCAAAAGGGATTTTCTAAGGGACGCAGGACATTCTTCAAAATTCGACCTTTTTCAAGTGACCCTTTAAGGGACTGACCATTTTAAGGGCTTTTTAAAACCGTTTTCCAAGGGTTTATAACCTTGACCCTTTTTAAGGGACTCTTAATCCCTTCATCAAAGGACCTTCAACAGACCTCACTCCTTGACCTTTTTTTCAAGGTTTTTGGCCCTTTGATAAATCCTGATTTTTTTAAGAGACCTCGCCTTTTTCAAGGGATCATCACGAATCCCTTGAAAAGGGATTTTATAAGGGTCGCGGAACCGTTCCGACCCTTCAAGAAATCCCATTATTTTAAGGGCTTTTTAGAGCACTCAGCCTCGTTTAAAAAGGGACCCTTTTCTCCAGCAAAAGAAAGTAGCCCTTCCTCCATTACTCAATGCCCAATAATGCCCATCCCCAGATACATGCCCTGTTATCTAAAAATCGAAGAAAACATCTGCAGCCCCGAATACGACGGCATAATCCTCGTATCCGGATGTCCCCCGGGTTCCGACGAGCCCGAACCCTTCCGAACCGTCCTCTACGCCGCCTCCCAGGTCGACCTCGCCCTCGGCGAGCTCGGCGCCGTCTTGCCCATCGATTTGCCCGCGAAAAGGCTCGTCTACAGTCCAACGGGCCCGCTGAACTTGGATTTCCACGACGTGCGAAGTTTCGCCGAAGCCGCGAGCGGAGGAATGAAGCGGTAACTTTTTATTGGAAAGATTCGAGGGAGGGATTTTTTTTGTAAATTATGGCCCTTTTTCGGAGCAGGGCGTTGAAGGCTGGAGTTGGGTGTCCTCTTTTGGCCCTTTTGCCGGACTCGCGATTTTCCGACGTCGAGCTTGTCACGCTTTTGGGTGCTTTGGACGCTCTTTACGTGGTACGTGAGTTTGAGCGTCGATGAGTCAATTTTTTGGTTGGTTTATCGATTTTTTTGATGGGTCGTTCGATTAATTGGGGACTGAGGTATGAATTATTTGTGAGTTGGTGAGTTATTGATTACACTGATGATGATTGATGAGTTTTTGAAGTATTCATTGACATTGATGAGTTGATTATATTCATGAGTCATGAGTGAGTCGATAATTGACCGGTGAGTCAATTTGTGAGTCGACTCATGAGTTTCATAAAATCCCTTGTATTTCAGTTGTGAATTTATGAGTTCTTTGATTGCTTCTCATACATATTGATGAGTTATTTGATGAGTCAATCATGAGTGAGTTTGAAAATGAGTCGATAGTTTTATCATGAATCAGTCGACTCGTGAGTTATTCGATGAGTTAATAATACAGTTATGAATTTTACGACTGATGAGTCAATTTGTGAGTTACCTCATGAGTTCATGAGTCAATGCAATTTCTCGTTTTTCAATGGTAAATTTGTGAGTTCATTGATTACTTGACACAACTATTGATGAGTAAGTTCGTGAGTCAATCATATTCATGAGTCATGAGTGAGTTAATCAACGAGTCGATAGTTGAATCGTTAATTAGTCAACCTCAAAGTTATTTATTGAGTGACTCGACTATTTATGAGTTCAACGATCGATGAGTCAATTTGTGAGTCAATTGTATTTATGAGTCACGAGTGAGTCAATAACCGAGTCGATAGTTGAATCAGTCATAAGTCAAACTGTGGGTCATTTAATGAGTCAATTGACCAGTTATGAGTTTTACGATTGATGAGTCAATTCGTGAGTTACCTCATGAGTCAATAATTTGGTCAATTACCTTGTTCATTAATTGGCTGTTGATTAGTCTTCACAGTCATCGATGAGTCAACAAGTGAGTAAATTGTATTTATGAGTCACGAGTGAGTTAATCACCGAGTCGATAGTTTTATCAGTAATAAGTCAAACTTTAAGTTATTTGATGAATCAATTAACCAGTTATGAATTTTACGATTGATGAGTTAATTTCTGAGTCACCGCATGAGTCAATGATTGAGTCAATTACCTCTTTCATTAATTGGCTATTGATTAGTCTTCACAGTCATCGATGAGTCAATAAGTGAGTCAATTGTATTTATGAGTCACGAGTGAGTTAATAACCGAGTCGATAGTTGAATCAGTCATAAGTCAAACTGTGAGTCATTCAATGAGTCAATTGACCAGTTATGAGTTTTACGATTGATGAGTCAATTCGTGAGTTACCTCATGAGTCAATAATTTAGTCAATTACCTTGTTCATTAATTGGCTGTTGATTAGTCTTCACAGTCATCGATGAGTCAATAAGTGAGTCAATTGTATTTATGAGTCACGAGTGAGTTAATTACCGAGTCGACAGTTTCATCAGTAATAAGTCAAACTGTAAGTCATTTAATGAGTCAATTGACCAGTTATGAGTTTTACGATTGATGAGTCAATTTGTGAGTTACCTCATGAGTCAATAATTTAGTCAATTACCTTGTCCATTAATTGGCTGTTTATAATTCCATTGGTTATCCGTTACATCAATAAGTGAGTCAATTTTATTCATGAGTCATGAGTCAGTCAACAAATCAGTAGTTTTATCAGTAGTTAATACTCAATTTAATATATGACTCATGAGTTTGATACTCAATTTGTTCATTTGTGAGTCACCTCATGAGTTAATTAATGACTCATGAGTTGATTCATCAACAAGATAGCAATTTGTTCATTAATGAGTCAATGAGTGAGTTAAAAATTTCAAGACTCATTGAGTCAGTCCGTGAGTTACCCCATGAATCAATAATTAATTCAAGCTCATTCACGAGTAAAGTGTTACCAAATCACCAAAGAATTCGTTAACCAGTGAGTCAATGATCAATCAATTCATCCAGCCTCTCGAAGTCCGCGAGATCGGGCCCGAGCGGTGCTTCAAAGCCGCGCAGCTCGCCGTGTGGAGTCCCATTTGTACCCAAAAACTCCAAGGAATCATAAAACTCGCCTACGCCCTCGAAAGCGGCCGATTCGTCGCCCGAGATATCGGTAATCACCTTCCCCAATCATTCGTCACTCAATTAACAATCGATATGATCCTTCATTCGCGAAGGCAATTGCGACCCCGAAAGAATGTCGGCGGAAAGAATCGAAGAGTACGTGAGCGAGCTTTTCTGCGGTTCCTGCGTCTCGGTGCAAGTCATTTCCGACCACGAAACGCTGCTCCGGGAATATCCGTTGTTCAGCGCGGTGGATCGCGCCGCTTCTTTTATCCCTCGCCACGCGGGTCGCATTATTTTTCTGACCTATGAGCCTGCGACGCCCGCGTGTGTCTTGGAAACTTTGATGCTCGTCGGGAAGGGCGTGACCTTTGACACCGGCGGCGTTGACGTGAAAATTCATGGCGCCATGGCGGGAATGTCGCGCGATAAGTGCGGGGCTGCTGCTTGCGCGGGATTTATGCAGGTGAAACCGGAAGTCCGACGATTTTTACTGATCAGTTGATTCGTGAGTTTATCTATGAGTCAATTTAACAGACAGGCACTTGCTGATTGATGAGTTGAGTCATGAGTTGATCATTGTTGTTTCTTGGTTTTCAATTTATGAGTTCATTGATATTATTAGAGATGTATTGATGAGTCAATCGGTGAGTCGATAGCGTTATTATGAACCAGCGAATTTGTGAGTTACCGAATGAGTTAAATCAGTTTCCTTGTTTCTTAGTGATATTTATGAGTTACGAATCAGTTGATTCGTGAGTTAATTGATGAGTTGCGATTTTCTCAATTGATGAGTCGAATTGTGAGTTACCTCATTAAAGTTCCTTGTTTCCGATTGATGAGTCAATCGGTGAGTCATTCATATTTGTGAGTCATGAGTGAGTTAACTCATGAGTTCATCGTTGTTGTTTCTTAGCTTTCAATTTATGAGTCAATCGGTGAGTCATGAGTTAATCAGCGAGTCGATAGTGTTTTTATGAATCAGTGAACTTGTGAGTTACCTCATGAGTCAATAATTTGTGTATATCTTTTGATGAGTCAATCGGTGAGTTATTCATGAGTATGAGTCATTGATGAGTTAATCAGCGGAAAGATATTGTTATTATCAATGAGTCAATTTGTGAGTTAATTTATGAGTCATGAGTTTTACAATTACTGAGTCAAATCGTGAGTTACCTCATTTAAGTTCCTTGTTTCTCAATAGTTTATTCATGAGTAATTCCATTTTCTACATGTATTGATGAGTCAATCGGTGAGTCATTCATATTGGTGAGTCATGAGTAAGTTAACTCATGAGTTGTTCATCGATATTCTTACATATATTAATGAGTCAATCGGTGAGTCATGAGTTAATCATCGAGCTGATAGTTTCATTATGAACCAGTAAATTTGTGAGTTACCTCATGAGTCAATAATTTTTTCAATGAGTCAATCGGTAAGTTATTCATGAGTATGAGTCATGAATGAGTTAATCAGCTAAAAGACATTTTCATTAACAATGAGTTAATTTGTGAGTTAATTCATGAGTCATGAGTTTCACGATTTATGAGTCAAATTGTGAGTTACCTCAATCAAGTTCCTTGTTTCTGAAGAGTTTATTCATGTATTTATTAATGAGTCAATCGGTGAGTTATTGAATATTATGAGTCATGAGTGAGTCAATCATCGTGTCAGTAGTTTTATTACTTATCGGTATAAAATGTATCGTCAATTTTATTAATTAGTTACGGATTCGACAATCGATGAGTCAATTTGTGAGTTACCTCATGAGTCATAACCTCGTTTCTCAATTTTTAATACTATCAGTTCTCAATTTTTTGACTTATGAATTTGTGTATCAATGAGTCATTCATATTGATAAGTCATAAGTGAGTAATTTTCTCATTGATCATTCAATAATCCAGTTTAATTTCAAATCGATAATCCAGTTATTAATATTCGACTCGATGAGTTAATTCGTGAGTCATTCGAGTCAATCAATTGTTTTTCATTAATTTGTGCATCGATGAGTTAATCGTATTCATGAGTCATTTACAAAATGGTAAATTGACTCGTGAGTTACTGATTGATTCGAGTCCCTCGTTTTTCGATTGCTAATTGACTCATAATCGGTGAGTCAAATCCGCCGATTTCCCAGAAAGTAATAGCAATTCGAATAAAGGTGGCGAATCTCCTGCAACCGCCGACCGTGAAAGTCGTCGCGGTGCTCTGCGTCCTCCGGAACAACGTCGGCGAGCACTCGTACGTCGCGGACGAAGTGATAAGCGCGAAATCCGGGGCGCGAGTTCGGATCGGCAACACCGACGCCGAGGGACGTTTGGCCATGGCCGACGCGCTTTTCCACGTCAAAGAAATGGCTCTTTGCTCCGTCAATCCCCATATTTTCACGCTCGCCACGCTCACGAGTCACGCGGTTCTCGCGGCCGGAAAGGGCTACTCGGTAAGCTCGATTTCCGGCTGAGTTTTCGGGAACTTTAATGCTTCCGTTGCGCGGTAGATCGCGATGGACAACGCGGTCGCGAGGCTTTGCAGCAACGCCGAGAAACTTCAGGCTTCCGGCGAAGCGATGGGCGATCCGCTGGAGATTTCGCGCGTGCGGAGGGAAGATTTCGAGTTTCACAGAGGTCGCGGGGAGGGCGACGACGTGCACCAGGCGGACGGAAGTCCCTGCTCCGGCCAGGAGCGAGGGCACCAGCGTCCCGCCGCGTTTCTTATCGCGACTTCCGGTTTGGACAAGGTACTCGAACTCGGCCGTTTTCGGGGCCCGTTAATCGACGAGTCAATTGATTGCAGCACGGCGCGTGCAGTTGTTCGCCCTTGAAGTACACGCACGTCGATATCGCGGGCCATTTGCGGAGACCTTACGCCGGAAATCCGGTCCTCGCTTTGTCTTATTGCTACCTCATCCAAGGCAAATGTTTGACCGTTCGAAACGATCCCTGGAAACCGGAAGTCGTTTGCGAGGAGCAGCATTTCGTGCCCGTCGAAGAATGCTGAATCTTTTTGTTGCAAATTCTCGGGAATAAATGATCGGTCGCCGGTGCGTTTACCGGTCGCGCTGTCGATAACGCTGGGCCTTTTTTATGATAACACGAGATTGATAAGAGAAATTTGAACTGGAATTTTGATTTTGTTTCGGGATTTTCGTTTTTGAGGACGCGGTTGGTGTTTTTTGGGGGGAGGGGGGAGGTAAGGTACCGGTGGTCGGTAAGGTGCCCCGGAAGATGCTGCAGGGCCTTATCGGTACCCGATAACACTGAGTTTTGTTGATCAACTCCGTTTTTGATCGGGTTTTGAGTGTTTTCGACCTGCTTTTTCGTCTTTTCGATTATAAAGGTCATATTTTGACCTTGTTAAAGAGAATTAAGGTCGGGCGTGGATTTTCGATTTGACCTTACTTGAAATTGTAAATGTACGCGATTTAAGGCCCCATTTGACCTGATTCGGATTAATTAGGCAAATTTAGAGAAATTAAGGTCTTGACCTTATCTCAATCTTGACTCGTGAGAAACTTGACCTCAATTTGACCTCATCCATGCCTGATTTAACGCCAGGTTCGACCTGATTCTTCACTTGAACGCCGAGTCCGGTCTAATTTTGACCTCATTTGATTCAAGGTCTCTCGACCTCAACTAGACCTCATTTGTGCCTGTTTTTCCATTTCAAGGTCGAATTAAGGTCATGGTCAGGTCGCATCTTGACCTCACCCTGTCCGAGTTCCGACCTCATCCAAATCCATGTTTGACCTCATTTACGCCCGATTTGAATTAAACAGACCTCATTTGATGCTTAAGAATTGAATCATGGTCAAATTTTGACCTCATTGGATCATCATTCGAACCTCACCTGGTTCGAGTTTTGACCTCACTAAAATTGAAACTACAAGGAAATTCGACCTCATTTATAACTTACTTACGCCTGATTTAAGGTCAATCGACCTTATTTTTCGAGGTCGAATCTTGACCTCACCGGGTCCGAATTTCGACCTCATTAACGCCTGATTGAAAGTCAATTGACCTTATCCGTTCCTTTGAAATTGAATGAAGGTCAAAATTTGACCTTACTGGAACCTCATCTGCTTCAAGTTTCGACCTCATTAAAATTAAAGCTACTGGGAAATTAGACCTTATTTATTACTTATTTACTCCTGATTTGAAGTCAATCGACCTCATTTTTCAAGGTCGAATTAAGGCCATGGTCAGGCCTCATCTTGACCTCGCCGAGTTCGAGTTTCGACCTCATCTAAATCCAAGCTTGGCCTCATTTACGCCTGATTTGAATTCAATCGACCTCAGTTGTTCCTTAGAAATTGAATAAAGGTCAAAATTTGACCTCACTAGAACCTTATCTGGTTCGAGTTTCGACCTCATCAAAATTGAAACTACTGGGAAATTAGACCTCATTTATAACTCGTTTACCCCTGATTTGAAGTCAATCGACCTTATTTTTCGAGGTCGAATCTTGACCTCACCTGGTCCGAGTTTCGACCTCATTAACGCCTGATTGAGAGTCAATTGACCTTATTTGTTCCTTAGAAATTGAATGAAGGTCAACATTTGACCTTACTGGAACCTCATCGGGTCAGAGTTTCGACCTCATCAAAATTAAAACTACTGGGAAATTAGACCTTATTTATTACTTATTTACGCCTGATTTGAAGTCAATCGACCTTATTTGTTCCTTAGAAACAGAATAAAGGTGAAAATTCGACCTTACTGTAACGTTATCTGGTTCGAGTCTCGACCTCACCGAAATTTGAACCACTGGGAAATAAGACCTCATTTATAACTCGTTTACGCCTGATTTGAAGTCAATCGACCTCATTTTATAGTTGCAAATTGAATAAAGGTCAAATGTTGACCTCTACGAGCGAAGCATCGCCAGATTCGACCTCATCTCCGAGAAGCGCAACGTTCTTATCTTATCGCGACAGCAGAAACGAAACAGTAACGTCCTCTCCGTTCTCGCGCGGCTCCTCGGCTTCCTCGTTCTAATGTACATATTTCTAAAAATAGAACATTACTGGTTTTCGCAACTAGACATGACGTTATAACGTATACGCATTAGAAGGTAAAAAGGTCATCGTCCTAAGGACATTTGAAGAGGCCTTCTCCACCTTCGACGTTCGAGCGCTGGCTCCCCGAATCGAGGGAATCGTTAGATCGCGGGACGAATTTCAAGCGCCGAGGCGGAGGGAAAAAAAAAGAGCGCCGCGTTTCACGGAGTGTGACATTGTTTGAAGAAGTTGGAAGTCGCTTCTCGCCGGGAGAGGCGGCGAGAAGGTTGCCGGGTGGGTAGGTGAGGTAGGAGGCCTGGGTTCGACGGCCGACTCGTGGCCCAGTGACCGGTTCCCTTCCTCGGTTCCTCCTTCCGCCTTCCTCGCGAACGCACAACTGCATCATCTCGCGGCGAGTTCTCTCTCTTCTCACCCCCCCCCCCCCCCCCCTCCTCCTCCCCCCCCCCCCCCCCCCCTCCCCCTCCCCCCCCCCCCCCCCCCCCCTCCCCCCCCCCTTCCTCCTCCCCTCCCTTCCCTTCCGCGGCAGCACACTACGCCGCCCGCATGCGCACACCCCCCACCTCCCGTCCCTTCTCGTCCTCGTTACAAGAAACATAATTAATAACTAACAAATAAGATAGAGCAACAGTATCAGGCACTCAAGCTCTCCTGTG
>JABFQM010002498.1:0-14888 GCA_022816865.1 Zelostemma sp. ZL-2020 | reverse complement strand
ATAAATATTTTTTCCAATTCACCCTTGCATTAAAGTATCGATCCACCTCAAAATCGAAATATTTACACGTCCATAATTTTCCAAGTGTCCGATAAAAAATTATTTAAAAATCCACAACTATTCCCGAAGCATTTTAGCTTACGAAAATTCAAAATTAGTAAAACCTGCATAAACAAATACGAAAAAGATTGATTTGGTTAAAAACGGCAAGCCTTCAAACTTCACATGAAAATGGCGACAAAAGTAACAGTTCAAAATTACGAATATTTTTGTTCGAAACTACAAAAGTGCCGAAACCAATTTTTAATCATTTCGCAATCAATTTTAAATACAGTTACGCGCGTTAAAGGGTGAACTCCATAACGTTGATTCAAGAAAAAGTTAATTCACGGCTAACTCTCCGTTTCTGTACGTTCGACGCCCCTTCAAGTTCAACTCAATAAATCATCGATGCGTAACTTTCGATACACTCCTCGCCAGAATCAGTTGACCCCCGGCGTCGTGTTTTAAGACTCCGCGCATTAATAAATCTAAATTCGGTTTTCGATAAGGCGATCGTGAAAAATTAAGTACGTTTTTTCTGTACAAGATTAATCTTATCATGGAAAAAAACATTTCAAAAATACATCAATCATCGTTTCAACACGAACTATCTGCATTCTTTAATTGCAGCACTGCAATTCGAACGAAAAATTTTCCTTTCGCTGGAAACGCCGCACACTTTCGTATTGTTCGCCTAAAACAAGCGAGGGAAAATGTGCTTTTTGTCTCTCCGAAGATAAGAAAAAAATACTGATTCCAAACTTTATCTTTCTTCGAGAGCCGTAGATTTCGATCTGAAAAAAGACCGGGCTTCTCTGAAACCGGGGGCAATGGGAAGTTTTCAATCAAAAGTTTGACGGAGAAAAGAACGGAATTATCAACGAGGCTTAGTTCGGGTTCGCAGTTACAGATGGCAATAGCTCGCAGAAGCGTACCTTGCGAATGTCGCCGTGTGAGCGACGCTTTTATGCGTCCATATATCACACGCGGCCGAGCAACGCAAGCGCGTAACCCAGTTGTACCGCGTATCGCTTCGAAATTGCTGTTACAACAGCATGACGAAGGGCACATTCCTACACTTACGTTTTTTCATATCAGTCATACATAAACCACTTCTCATTAATTTCCAATTAAATTACCGCGACCCAAACTCCTACAACTTTTGCAAAAAGTACATCTTTCGAGAAGAAATCAAGCGGAAAATGCAATTTTTCTTTTTTTTAATCTGCTACTGAATTTCTATGTGAAATTCTGAGATTTTACTCCGACGGAAAATACTAAAAAATCATTTTCCGAAACTCTACGTCCAAGCATTTTTTATTATTTAATTTATTGCTAAATGATTTTTACGCGACTTTGGAGTAATCAAAATTGCTTCATTTTATACTGCGTCAATTTGTACTTAAAAATAATTTTCGATTAAATGAGAATAACATCATTAGTAAATTTAACATTAAATAAACACCATTTTAGAGTCTAAAAAATGAAGTTGTATAAAAAAATACAGAAAAATACGAAAAAGTATTAAAAATGCGACAGTTCATTTTTTTGTATTTATATGCACGCTTTGTAATTGTTGTAGTTACTTGTTGAATGTCGTGGTTTCTTTTTTAAAAAAAAGGTATATCCCTGTAAAATGGTGTATTTTTTCTAATTTTACGCAACATTTCGTAACCTTCAAAAGTGTACGTAAAATTATTCGCAATTATTCACCGTTTCTCGTAATTTTTCATAAAACTTTAATAGATAAAAAATTCCGATTCCGCCCCGGCTTAAAAATTTTCCAATTTCCCGTTTTCCGATTCGAACGAAACGCGATTAATCGTTTCGTACAACATTTTTCGTCCAATCATAGATGAAAAAAAAAACCGTGACCTCGTTTAACCGCAAACATGAAATGCTGTTTACGAGATTAATCACGATTCGATTTAGCGATTCGAATAAATTGTAATGCCGCTCGCCACCCGTTACATCGCGGTACCGATCCGAGTTCGCGGAGCAATTGCGAGTTACGACGTTTCCTTATGGGACCCATAAAACACGTCGGTTTGTTATAATGCTTGGACATTTTTTTGTCCCTGGTTTACAACTGCCGCTTTCAGCTACAAAATCCAGTGATTCTCATTGTTTTCAGCTCCAAAGAATTATCTCTCATCGGGTCCTTATCAGCCGAAAACGAAAACCGAATCCATGGGTTTTCCCCAAACTTTCGTTCCTCGAAAAATGAAGTCGTTTATTAATGCCACTGTTGAGAACTCGGTGACTAATGATTGGAATGTTACGGGGCTTCAGTTTTTCCATTCCCATTGGTAAAACAGAAAGACAAGAAGCTCGTTAAGTCGTAGTAACGAATTCATCGCGTATTTTGACAAGCTTTATAATTCCGCGCGTCCAAGTCAACAGATAGTGTTTACGGGGCGAATGAGGGGGCGTTTTACGGGGCGGGTTGCGGTCTCCCGAGACGATACACACGCCCGTTGCCTCTCGCTTTTGTTCTGTCGCCATCCAAGGGTCGAAATCAGACGGTTTTAAGAAGAAAAATTTTTGGGATCGACATGTGTTTTTTCTTATTTGTACACTGTCAATCATCCGCGACGTATCTGGAAGATAGCACGAGGCTGCGCGCAGTAAACAGGTCGTCTTTTCTAGTCCGAAAGACAATTCTCTAAAGAATTCAGATGCCGAGCACATGCCACGAATTGCAAGAGAATTCTCTCATGAGAAATCGTTTACGAAATCAGAGAAGTCTCCTGAAAATAACTATTATCGTCTGATCTCATGTTCCATTTTGGTTCTTTTGTTTCTTTGCGTTAAATCGTTTGAAATACATTTTTACTGTATTTTCGTGAGATAAAGGACCGCTGTCGAGATTAGATAATTTGATTTAGGAGATGAAAATTGAAATCAATTCACTTCCAATTCGACTTTTTTATTTTTTGTGGATGATAACGTTTAATTTGTGTAATTTTTTTAAATGCAGTTACTTTGAATTTTAACAATGAAATTAGAAACAGAATTATTAACTTGACTTGGAAAATATTTATTCATTCGCAGAAATATTGAAATATATTTTTCATTCGTGGTTCATTTTTTGGAGGCGCGCAATTAAAATAAAAATATTGTTAACTGTCGAGAGAAAAAATTCTTTTGTAGCTTGATTTTTTTTGAAGTATTGACCCCCTTGTAATGTTGCCTTATTTATACACCGCGTAAAAAATTTGCAAAACCTCAGGTGGATTGATACTTTAATGCAAGGGTGAATTGGAAAAAATATTTATAATGCAACATAATTAATTATATTTAATGTGCCGGTAAAATTTATTTTACACTATCTTCTTCTTCACGAAAAAAAATACGCGAGTGAAAAAATTGTACAAAAATGCTCGTAACGAACAATTGAAAATTTTAACAGTTTTTTAAAAGAAACATATTTATTTCTCAGCTAATTTGCATGTTTGGTCATTTGTATTATTCGCAGGACTATTTGCAACAATTTGACCGTGGCGTTTTGAAAAATATTCATTTTCCAAAATGATACATGCATTTGTTTAAAGAATTTTCGTCCGACTTACTGAACAATTGCATGTATCTTTTTGGCAAATGAATATTTTTTAAAAAGCCACGGTCAAGTTGTTGCAAATAGTCCTGCGAACTATATAAATGACCGAACACGCAAATTGGCTCAGAAATAAAAATTTTTCTTTCAAAAAACTGTTAAAATTTTCAATTGTTCGTTACGAGCATTTTTTTACAATTTTTTTAGTTGCGTATTTTTTTCATGAAGAAGAAGATATCGTTAAATAAATTACAGTGGCATATTAAATGTAATTAATTATGTTGCATTATAAATATTTTTTCCAATTCACCCTTGAATTAAAGTATCGATTCACCTCAAGAAACCTGGATATAAAATTACATATTTCACTGAAACTGCACCTTCATGATGAGATATTTATTCTCCATACTTATCTAATATTTTGCAACCTTTCAAATTCTAAATATAAAGTGCGAACAATTTTTAACTTTTCTACGAGTCAAGAAATTTTATTTCAACTAAAATTTCGATTGAAAAAAAACTCTATAATACTGTACAAAGCAATTGAATCAAAATGCTATAAAATTCTCAAATAAAAGGTAAAAAACAGACGAGCAAGTGCGGAATCGAGAATACTTGATTTTTCATTTTCAGATGTGATTAAATATTTGTAAAATACATCGATTTCGAAATGGTGAATATTTTTTCAGCATAATGTCCATAAACTACAAAGTATTCACTTCGGAATTATCAATATCACTTCTTTATTCAATAGATTGTGTAAAAAGCACTGTCTCGCCTTCAAATATCACATTTTGCCGATCCAAATACCAAAGTTTCGAAATAAACAAATAAATACCGCACAATTTAGCCAAAAAGATCCCATTTTACAAAGCTGCGCATAAATATCCAGAAAACTCAAAATCACAACCGACTTAATTTCAAAAACCACAATAAATATCCCCTCTACGAAAAGTTTCTCGCTCCGATTCGACGAGGAGCAAAATCGCGCGGTTAAAAAATGATAACGCCCGCATGGGAGCGAGCCGTTTTAGCCGTTTCCGCTCCAGCTCTGAGAAAATAACAGACTTTTCCCCTCTTATCACTCGCTGAATTGACAATATACGACGGTTAACTCAGCTGCTCGTTCGTTCTGTCCAAACATTCCTCCCAAAAGCCCATAAAGAATTTTAAAAAACCGTTTTTCCCCCGCTAAAATCGCGGTACGCGATAATATACCCAAAGTCCCGTTCCACGCGCGGAATATTTCAAGGTACGAGGCAGCGTGTCTAAGGTTCTTATCAATCGCATTGATTAGTCCGTGACTCCGTGACGTCACGTTAACAAACGTAACCGGGGTGCTCGATTGGACGACGCCGCGCGGTGGGCGTGCGGCATTACTGAAGTTTATCTCTGCGTCCTTGGCTAATCTCTACCGCCGAGATTACCCTATCAACGCGAGTCACTATACTCGCGTGCTCGCTTCGATAACAAAGCGAATCACTCAGGTACGCGAACCATCATTCCAAGCACCGCGGAATCATGGAATTCGCCAAAAGCCAGGATCCCAAAAGACGAAAACGAGGGAAAAAGAAGAAGCGCGATTCCCGTAATCTAATCAGTGACGTCCCATTCCATGGGGAACCAGTAGTCAAGGAATACAGTGGTTGTTTTCTCCTCATAAGGGTCATAAATGCGTTACGAAGCGTTATCGCGCGACGACCAAGCGATAGCTTATCTGGACTAGTTGCACGCCAGTGGTGCTCACGATTCGCCTCGTTACGTAAACACGTGCGAAACGCGTGCAACGACGTCCCTCGAAAAGAGAAAAGCGAGGAAGAATTCAAGCGGAAAAATGAAAGAGAAAAAAAAAGTCTTTTTCATCATCCAAAGATGACGATCGAAAAATTGGCCGATGAAAAGATCGTAATCGGAAGCCATTGATAAGGTCCCCGAGATGATGGAAGAGTGGCGCTGAAAAGAGAAAAGAAACTGGCCGCGAAGCTTTGTTTTCCCGCTTGAAACGTTGGCCGAAAAAAATAGTTCGTCGGCGTTTCAAGGTTTTCCGTTAAGGTGCGGCGTATCAGGCCCGAGATAAGTCGTATCGCGTACGGGCAATAGAGCCACCCACCATTTCGCCTTGCACGCTGTAAGATAGAACCCAATGCATGTGCCAGATATCGTGACAGCAGTGTTGGTGCATTATCACTCGGTATTTCATAAAATCAGTCGTCGCGAGAGCTGCCTCAGGCTCAGTGTACGAGTGGCCTGCGTGAAAAGAACCCTCGCGCCCTTCATCGCTCAGAATTCGCAAGAAAGCGTCCAAAAGCCGAGCCCAACATCGCCGAAAGTGATACAATTGTTTTCATCGTTCGTTCGCGCTTGTGAAAAATGATAAGGATTATTGCCGCTCCGATTTCTCGTTCTCTTTAGCGCTTTCGGAAACGTGGAAAAGTTTTGTCGCGCCTCGAAACGTCTCTGCGAGAGAATCGTTACAGGGAACTCGGGAACAATGGCGAGTAAGACCGAGCTTTCACAATGAAGCAATAAACTGTACTTCCTTCGACGGTGGCTAGAAGTAACGCGCAATTTTGCGCGGAAGAAGCATAATGGACGCGCGGAACGTAATTAACTTGAAATAATGGAAATTACAGGTTTTCGTGTCGAGGTAAAATGTACCGGGTTATTTCAAGTGCGCGTTATTCGATGCATTTTTTTGTAAAAGTACATTTGTTTCGATGGAGGATTGAAAGTTTTCTTTTTTTAAGACTTTCTCGTAATGCAAAGAGTGACGCTTCGGTGCAACTTCGCTATCGCAATTGCGACGCAACGCGCGCGCGCGCGTGTATTGACACATATTCAGCGCCGTTAGAATATTCCGCGCGATTAAATCGAGTTTAGGCGAAGGCGGAGCGAGCCATGGTAGGTAGAACCGGGTACTTCAAAGCGGACCACTCGTTCACGCGCTTAGTCGCCATTTTGAATTATCTTTTCCCTTCCTCGACGGTTTCTCTATCACAAGAGCTTCTTTGATCGACGCCACGTTTCGCCGACGCCGTTTTATTACGGGGAACGTTGCATATGCCTGAATAATCACTTCTTTCACCGAAAATTATTCAAGCGATAATACAAATTTAATATTCATTCGGGCGCTTTTCCTCGACTCAAATCAAAGTTCGCGGAAACTTTTCCAAGCGCCCCGAGTGGAAATTCTTCTTTCACAACGCCGTTATCGCGACGTATTAATTATAACTTTCGAGGAATCGAAGAAGAGCAAGGAAAATAAATCATTGAAGAAGGCGATGTCTGAAACGTTGCTGATAAACGCGTCGTTGGTTTACGTGAACCCTGACTCTTGCGATGAGCGAGGCAATATTTTATCCCGCGTGGAAAAAAACGACTTCTAAATTGACGAATGGAAACAGCGGGAACGAAGCCGAGAAAAATGTATAAACTTTCAATACGATATGTAAATAACGAGTCGCGCAGCGTTTCACGCTCCGCGTTTGTGCCGCATTTTCTCGTAACTCGAGACGCGAAACATGGTGGGAATTCAAGGATCTCTCGAATCGGATCCCAACGAAAAACGAGAATCTTCTCGCCATTTTTCTCTTTCCGGTACGCGAATTCGTTTGTTATTGAAAACGGAGCGAGCAACGGCCGAGGTTTCCGATCTCAATCGCTCGAGATCGGCATTTGCTGGACGCGACCACCGGTGGAGTGCTCGGTAATAAAACAAACTCGGGAAACACGACTCGAGCACGCTCCGGATTCCAGCGAATCCCAAAAGATGATGTCACTCGACGAAAATTATTTCATTGTTGTTTTTTTTTTCGAAAACTCGTTAATCGCGAAACGATCGAACGTTTTAATTGCTCGAACGGTTTAACGATGTTTGCGTGCCCCGAGTTTACGACAATGAGTTAAAAGACACGTGACGAGGAGCGAGCGTTGTTTTTCAAAATAAAATTAACTCGACGCGAAGTACAAATGAATTGTAATCGAGGAAAAAGTATTCGGAGATGAAAATTCAGGAAGCGAGAGCGTTATCGGGGACTCGGATGTCGCGGTGATAATATTGTTATCACGTACGAGCATCCCTCGATGTAAAACCCAACGACTGCAGTGACTCGTGAACCATGACCGAGTGATTTTCGATTCCGCTCCGAAAAGTTTTGCAAAATCAAAATGGTGAACAAAGTTGTGGAAGCGACGAGAACGAAAAGTGAAATTGTCCATTACGCAACGCGTATAATATGTATTTAAAATGAGGCAGCTTTATCGCGTTGGAAAAAAGAATTCATTTCCCTCCAAACGTCGTAATCACTCGTGACGAAAGACATTAATTGCCCACGAAAATACGTCGAACTTTTTTTCGAAAAGTCTCATTCTTTCCCGCGTAAAAATACATCGACGGCGTGTTCGAAAAGGCGAAAATTATTCGCGTTAAATGACGAAAAAGCGTGCACTCACCGGTTCCGGGGACTTGTTCCGGCAGCTCGAGTCTTCTCCTTTTCATCCTCGCTTTTTCGCCCTCTTCGCCCTTGGAATCGCAATGGCGTCGTTCTCACTTCCGGCGCGGAAAAAAGGACCGCGAAACACTTGAAAGCGGTGCCGAGAGCGAGTCGATGCTCGCTCGTTCTCGAGGAAATAAAAGTCGGAACTGCCGGCTACGCGAGTCGCGCGGAATATCTTTCTCTCTCTGTTCCAGTGCGTCCTTTTTCCGACGCGATTTCCTCACTTGCTTGCTCTATGATCGAGAACGAACTCTTGTGCAGAATATGCATAGAGCATAGTACGAACAGCGAGAGAGCTGGAGGGCTCAGGAGCCGAGAGGGGAGTTTTCGTGCCCCCGCTGACCCGCGGGTGGGGAACGCGAATGATTTCGCGCGAGGGGAAAAACGTCATACGTATGCCGGTGCGGTCAACCTCCAGGCTCGGACTCGGAGGACTCGCTCGAACGTGTGCGCGGCTGCCGTGTTTATTCGTTATTCGCCTTCGCGGAGGTGTATGGGTTATCAGTAAATTGTGCCCCAAGTAACCGCCGCGACCCGCGAGCGAGAAAAAAAATTGAACGAGTCACCGCCAGGGAATGTCGGCCCATTTTTTTCGAGCCGGGAAAACTGTAAAAAACAAATCGGAAAATTTTTGAAATTACATCTGCAGATTTGTAATTTGGCGACATGGAAAATTTGTTTTGGAATTTATAAAAAATGACGTCGGTGAAGTAGAAATTTTTGTTTCAGGGTTACGAATGTAAAAAGTAATTGAGTCTTGAATAAAATTGAAATTTTCCGTCGCAACGAGTGGAAATATTGATTGGAAACCTTGACAGTTTGATTCATCCTAGTTTATATTTTCTTTGCATTGGCACGTGTCGACTGTTTATAAAATTTGTAAAATGAATCACGAGTGCTGGGTTACAGACTTACGGACACTTTAGTCACAGCCAAGGACAAGGCTCGGCCATTCATTCAAAGGCTCTTACGGGCATTTTTCTTGCCTTTCTTTGTTTTCTTTTTTCCTGTCAACGAACAGCGTAATGTGCCGAAAGGCCCTCTTTTCACGTTCGCGAATTAGGGTCAACATCCTATTATTCAAAGTTCCTCGATTCCAGTCTTCAAAGTTCATAAAACAAAAACGTAAACGACAAATTATAATCTAGAAACGTTAAAAAACAAATGTGGATGACGAACGTTTTTGAAGTTTCAATGGTTTATTTTGTACAATATTGTTCGATGATTCATGCTGTAATATTTACAGTTGCAATTAGTTATGTTACAAGACCGTTTATACACTTTTGTACAACGGAAAATATTGCAGTAATCCTGAATTTTTCTTCCAACGTTCATTAAATGCAATAAATGCCTCTGACATGTCAAACGATTCAGAAAATGCGACTTTTCAATTTACGATTGCTCGAAAACAGCTACACTGAAGCTTGAAGCACAGTTTTATTTTCTTCAAAAATAAAAGTTTCCTCATAAAAATGCACTTTGCATTCCAAATCGCACAAAACTTCCTAGCCGACGATAAATCCTAGCCCAAGTCTAAATTGGTTTTTTTGGTGATTGAGCATGCCACTGAGAGCAACGGAGAATGGCAATGGTTGAAACTTCTTTTCGAGTACGCCGCCAACCGTCCAGTTCGAGTCAACAATACCTGCAAATAATTGTCCTCGAGTTATTCATGTTAAAAATAAAAAGACTTGAATAAAAAAAAGGATCGTACCTTTGAAAACCGAATCCGCTTGAGGAATATCAACTTGATAAGCAATGGAAGCTGTCGAGTCCTGCATTCTCGAATTTATGTCCAATTCGACGCCCATTTGTACTTGTTGATTGGCTTTTTGATAATAACATATGTGAAAAGAGTTGAGACCTGAAAAAGTAAATTCAATCTTGTATCAAATCCGTGCTATCCAAATTTTTTACATAAAACATACCTAAACTTGCGCTGAGCGTGGAATCGCCGTTCGTGTATCGACCGACAGCAGAAGCTATCGCAACCGACTGATTCTGCATGCCAGAAGCATCCCTTTGGTAAAAGAATTCTCCTCCCAGAGCCAAAGACGGCGTTACATTCTGAAGATATTGAATGACGGAAAGACCTGAAAACATCGTCAGCATTTGACAATTTGGAACAAGTTGTTTTTCATCTTGCAGCATTAAAATGTGTACCGGAGCCATTGATAACGTCGACGTTTCCCAAAGTCAAGGAAAGCGTGTGCGAGTCGCCTTTGTAATCGCCTGTCATCTGCATAGCCTGTAACTTGCTGCGCATGATTTGCGTCACGAGTTTGCCTCTGAACCTGTTACCAAATTGATGCACGACGTTCGCGTTGAGGTTCCCGCTCGTGTCCATATCGCCGAGTATAATTGGGTACACTTCTTGCGGGGATATTTGGTTTGCGCCGACGTACGTCGCTCCGAACCTGAAAAAAGTTTGCTCGTTAGGAAATGTACCATGTAAATTCATTAATTTATTTCTTTTTCACCTGTATCCGGAAGGTGACATCGAGCTCATGTTTATCGTGTGCGTAATCTGGAAATTATTACTAAGGCCCTTGTTTATCATAAACTTTGCCCCCTCGAAATTCGCAGGAAATACATCTGCAAAGAAACAAAAGTTTGCCGTGAAATTCTATATTCCGCATGTGATTAACCTAGAAAATCGGAAAGTACAAAAGCTCGTGACGAAACTTTTTTTGAACTCGAAAAGTTTCGGAAAAATCGACGAAAAACATCGATGAACGGCGGAAAAACTCGGACCGAAATACGAGAAAGAAGTGACAGAAAAGTGAGTCGATACCTTTGCATTTTTTGTGAAGATCCTCGACGGTTCCCGGATTTATCGTTTTCTCCGGTGCTTCTTCAGTTACCGGTGCGAGGTTAGGCGAAAGAGCAGGATCGAGCAAAATTTTTCCATCGAGCTTATCGACATCGTTTTTGAGAGCAGAAGCTGCTAACACGCTGCCCATCGTGGCCTATTTGAATGACAGGATTTACACGGACCGACAAAGACTCGCGCACGTTACGTTGCAAGACAAATTTACACAATATTTACAGTCGAAGACGGCGACAGCGTGTTTCATCTCGTTTTGTGCGCCGCCATTGATTTGTGAGGAATCGATAGCAGCGCCGCCAAGCGGGTGAAGTTACTCGCACTTCCAGTTTGGCGGCAAATTTAAAAATTTTAATAAATTTGCGAATGACGAACTTTGTTCTTGGAAATTGTAATAAAGGTAAGAAGAAACGGGTAGATTTGTGTGTCTTCGTCATTTTATTACCACATATTCCTAGTCCCAATAAAAATATATAATTTTACAACATTGCTTGGGTCGTATTTTGAAGTATATACAACAATCATAAATATTCATATAAAAATACGTGTAATATGGCTTAGCAAACTTGATTAGTATTGTACGATACTCCATTGTTGGGAAATACATGAAGAATTTCTTGTTCGCTGCGAATCTACTGAACTACATCATTCGAAACAATCCTTGCACATCAAATGAACGGAAGACGATTCGTTACTTTTCTCTCTTTCTCTCTCACTCGCTCGCGGAAAAAAACACCACGTAATCGCGATTAAATACTACGTTTAAAAAAAGAATTGAAAAAACAATGTCACATGGTTTCCAGAAGCTGCAAACTATTGTTTCCAATTTGATGAAAATTCGATGAAACATGTAAACCTGAAGTCGCAGGAACTTGTTGAATCCAGCATTATAGCGGAAACGCGGGACAAATATTTTCAAACACACATTTCCGACATAATGTACATAACTAGGACACGGCGAGTGTGAAGTGTACGCAGTACATTACAAAAATTCGAAGGATGTTTCATAGCAAGTGTTGTCGAAAGTTACAAGCATCTCGTGATCGCATACTTAAAAATATTTGTCTTCGCATATAAGTAGGTAAATCATCGCGGCGCGAAGCATTGCTATGAAAAACTATTAATAAATATTTGCAGTTGAATGGCAAGAGGTTGCGTGCTCTGCCAAAGGCTACGCGCGGCCATAAAAATAGCAAGAAATTCATGCACGTGTGCATCTCGTATATAAATACATGAGTATAGCTCAATCAGTAATAAATAACGACATGATTTGCGTCGCTTTTTGGCTTTCCTGTACACTCTCGAATTTGTACACTAAGAATCCTTTCATTGCTCCAAAAATACGCAAAATTATTAGCTGAACACATTGCTGAAAACTCGAGTGTTGAAAAACGTGAACAATGCTGCGCGCTGTCACATGGCAAAGATTTTCCAGTAAGGATAACATGAAATTCGTACTGTCGACTAGAATAACAACAATATTTTTCGTCAAAAAGAAAAAAACAGTGTTGGGAATCTTTAGGCGCTTTAAAATATAAATCACAATTCGTCACCTATTACACATTTGAGCACGCGAAGACAGCGAATTGGCTCATCTCATGGTGAGATTTAAAAAAATGCATCTTCGTGATCGTTTCGCTTGTTTCAAGCAGAACATACATTTTTTCGTTATACGCCTACGTTTTATTGTATAAATTAACTATGTTAAATGGGCGTATAATTAAAAATGATTCTTAAGTGTAAATATCTACAAAACGTGCGTCTCTATAGAAAAAGTTTTGGCATGATGTATTGCACAAATTCAAAAAATCTCGTAGCAAATAACAATATAACATTCAACGCAATCGAAACACTCGACATTGCATTATGTCCAACAAAAACCGGAATTACACGAAAAATTTGAAATCCGTAACAATGGGATTCGTTGTTGCAATACAACATGGCGGAAAAATTTAATTTAATAAACATAATAGAGCGGTAAACCTGGGGCGCTCTTAATACTGTTGTCGCTATAATTTTCCATTCGTAAGCGTCGCGCGTTCGGTTTGCAAATGTCATTCAAAAATGCTTTGCATTTTGAATCTACAAACTCTCGACCAAACGCGTTACAAGTTTACCGACAACTTTTGTCCCAAAAGGCTATGCTCTTTCAAGAAAAGAGCATTCTAGGATAGTCGCGACGAGAACGATTGAACTCAGTAAAAATTCCACGAAACGAAAGGCAGAAGATCAACACGAAAGCCTCAATTAGATACAATAAAACTGCAACCTCGAATGGTCTTCACCCGCCAATGTTTCAAATTTTCCGAGTACCTCTCGCTCTCGCGTCGTTTTTCAAATTGGAGGGAATGAACAATTTCATTGAAATAACATTCAAGGTCGCGAATAATGTCAATGCTGCGTTTCGCTAAGGGCCCTGACGCCTTCCATCGTCCCATTATTATTCTTCTGTTTCTCGTCCTTGCTAGGGTCATCCCACAATTGCCGCTTACCAGAACTAAATAGTAAGTAAAATATTCCGCAACCGATGTAGATGAATGCAGACAAGAAGAACACCGTCCGCCATTTTTCATGCGATGGCTGCAAAAAAAATCCAAGACAAATTACTCTCCTATCAAACCTTTAACGAATGATCATTGACCAGTATTATTCCGGCCGAATGCTTACCGGACCATCAGTTATAAAACCAGCAACTATTGGCGAAAGCAGCCCTGTGACATTCGCCAAACAGTTCGTAAAGGCCATAAGAACCCCGGCGAATCTCGGCGAGATGTCAAGATGATTGATTTTGAAGCCGCAGTAGATGCTGCCGTTAAGGCCAAGGCCAATCGTCAGAATCGCCACCGACAGCCCTTCATTGCAACCCGTGTACGAAGCTACGAGAAGAGCAATGGCCACGCCAAATTGCCCGATGCTGTTCATGAGCTTGCGCGTCTTCGTATGGTTCAGCTTGTTCGTCGTTATCAGCCAATCAGCGATGTACGATATAAACATGGAGAAGAACCACATCGCCAGGTAAGGAATCGCCGAGAACATTCCGTTCTGAAAAAAGGAAAATGTTGCAGATAAAGCCGTCGAGGATGTCTTTCATGAATAAATGGAGAAACGAGTTACCTCTTCGATGTTGAAGTGAAGAATCTGTTTCATGTACGTTGGCAACAAGGTCATCAACGTTTCATACCCATAATTCTGGCCCATGTGCGCTATGAGAATAGCCCAGAAAGGCAGCGACTTGGCGATGGCTTTCCAGGGAACCGGCGGCGACTGTCAACAAAAACACAATATAATTTTCAAGATCAAGGTAGATTTAATCGATGAATTAAGAACCTCGTACCCAGGCGTGTTTTTTAAACGCGTAAGTTTCGCATCGAGCGATGAAAAACATTATCAATAGATAAATAATTACTCTTTCTCGTCACCACTTATCGCTGTGTCAACAGCGCCCGGAATATTCAATGATAAAAGTGACGACACGATTCTCCAAATCCCAGACACGAAATGCATGGCAAAAAATGATGCATGCTCACCGACGCGTTAGCAGAGCCCCAGAGCGAGCTAAGAATGTACTTCTTCTCCTCCTCTTTGATCGTGGGATGCGACTCCGGGTCTTCCTGGACGATCCAAAGGAAGAAGCAGCACCAAATAGCGCCGATGGACCCGAAGACGTAGAAAATGGACGGCCACCCTCCGGAAAATCCATGCTTGGCGAGGACTCCGCTCAAAGGCATTGATACAACCGTACCGAATTGGGCTCCTAAACGCAGACGGGAATGAAAAGACGAATGACGGATTAGTAAATTGCTTCTTTTTGGCAACGCGGGGAACGCTGTTACCAAACGGAAGTAATGAGCTTTGACAATTGTTAACGGGTTTGTAAAAATATATAATTTTCCACATCCATGGATCCGATCCTGGCATGGCGTAAGAAGTGGGTGGTAGGACTCATTGGCAACTCGAGACTCGAAGC